>CAUYQG010119416.1:0-30973 GCA_963574415.1 Tarsius wallacei | reverse complement strand
ATGATACTCAATATCTGCCTGGGGACGGGGAGACACCTTTTATCACCAAGGGTGTCTGAACGAAGCATATTTGTACATCTAATCCTTAACTGTACCCCACAATATGATAATAAAAAATACTGAAAAAAAAAAAAAGAAATGAAGTCTGGATGAGCACAATGACTCAGACCTGTAATCCCAGCACTTCGGGAGGTTGAAGCAGGAAGATCACTTGAGGCTGGGAGTTCAAGACCAGCCTGGGCAACATTGCAAGAACCTGTCTCCACAAAATAAAAATACATAAAATAAAAAAGAAATGGAGTCTGTGTTGCCTCTTCTTGAACCTGTTAGATCTTGATAAGTGCCTAAACCAATAGAAGGGGGCAGAATTGATGCTGCATGACTTCTGAAGCTAGGTCAAAGAAGAAAATATGGCTTCCGTCTGGCTCTTGTTCTCTCTCAGGTTGCCTGCCCTTGGAATAATACCACCACTATGTGAGGAAGCCTAGGCAACACAGAAAGACCAGGTGTGTGTATTCTGACCAACAATCCCAGCTAAGCACTCAGCCAGCATTAACCACTAAAAATGTGGGCAAGTAAGCCTCCTAATTATTCCAGGTCCAAGTCTTGGGGTTTTCCAGCTGATCCTGTACATTGTGCAGCACAGGCAGGCCATTTCCACAGTGTCTTAGAACTCTTGACTCAAAGAAACTATGGGAAATTATAAATAATTACTGTTTTGAGCTTCTAAGTTTGGGGATAATTTGCTATGCTATGATAGATAAAAAATACATCCTTACTCCCAAGATCGTCAGAAAAAATAAGAGAAAATTTATGATGAAATTTTGACTAATTCTATTTGAAGCTTATAGACTTGAACCACTCTTTTTCTGTGGCACTTTTTAGATCTCAAATACTATTCTTTTAACTTCTAGAGTTCTGTAGACAAAGTCTACCAGGCCCAGGAAGGGATGGGAGAAGAGTTCGTTTATCTTGCAGGAATAAAAAAGTCAGACTTCAAGAATAGTCAAGGAGAAAATAGGTGGTTTGACACTAAATAGTTAATTCCTCTAGATTCTGCTAGTTTCTAACATGTGACTGAAAATTTACTCTGGTTTTTGCCTCAGTTTCTTCATTTGTAAAATGAGGCTAATCGTATTTATAACTGTAAGGATTAACAGAAAAAAATGTACGTGAAGTGTTTAGATTTGTGTCTGGCACAAGGTAAGCATTCTATAAGTGTCATTAATAATATACTTAGCATAGCTTCTAATACTAGGTAATGACTTAAAAAGTAATAGCTTTAATTATTTAAAAATTATTGTAGTTCTCCAAATATTGACTCTAACATACTGACCCATATCACTAAATTCTGCACTCCCAGTTCATGGCTAATATTCCGGAATCTCCATATGGAGAGGACAGAAATTTCTATAGTATATGGAATTATCAACTTATCAAGGTGACTAGTAAACTCATCATAGAATTGAACCCATTCAAAATGTCTTAACTTAAAGCAATTTGTTAGTTATCAGCCTAAAAAGCTATTGTTTCATCTCTTTATGTATTGGAGTGTAAGTGGCAAACCTCAGAGATGTGATCATATATTCTGCCAACCTTGGAACATATTCATAACTTGGAGAATCTGTGTTTCAAATTTCATTTATACTTAACTATTTGAAATGTTTGACTCTTCTGTAGAGCTGAAAATAGATTCTCTGGACATCTGATAGTTCTAAATTAACTCTAAAAATAATATTTTGATGAGTAAAACAGAGAAAACTCCGAAATTTCTCATAAATGCACAAGAAGCAGAAAATTCAAGCAAGTAAGTTCAGGACAACAAAGAACCACATGTCATTGTTGTAATGACTGTTTTTAGGTTTTGAGTGAACTTATGGTAAGAAGCTATCATTGTTCCACAATATCAGCAAGAAACAACCTCCAAACTATAGGTGACACTCTCAATAGACTTACCAACTGCATAGTTGGTCACAATATGACTCTACTTAAATCTGTATGTTGACTCCTGCTATGAGAGATGTAGCAGGAATGACGAATTAAGTCTCTGAGGCAACTTGTGTGTCCTGTGTAAATTCTTGCTTTATTAAGTTTTATAATTTGAAATTTTAATTTCCTTAAATGGCTAAAATTCTTCCCACAATTACCCCAAAAATCTATATGTTGAGGAAAATATACACTAGGAGATTATTTGGCTCAAGTATTTAAGTCGTCATTGTTATCCTTAACTGAATTAGCCAGGTGGCTTGCTACAGAATAAGAGAGTTAAGATGTCTGTAGGGGGTGAAATCAGTTTTTCCCAAGGGATGTCTCAGTGTGTACAGATTCCAATAGATTCTTCAAAGAACATAACAAATTGATGTTGAAATTCATGAGGTAGAATAAAGGTGGTAAATAGCCAAGCCAAATTTTTTCATATCTAAAATTATTTGCAACTCTATTATGGTATAATTGAAATACATTAAACTGCACATATTTAAAGTGTACAATTTGATCAGCTTTGGCAAAAGTATATACCCATAAAATCATCACCAGAATCAAGATTAACAAACATTTTATCATCCCTAAAGTTCTCCTGTGATCTCTTACAGGGCTTCCATGCCTCTATCCCCATCCAAAGGCAACCACTAATTTCCTTTTGGTTACTATGAATTATTTTGCATTTTTTAGAATTTTATTTAAATGGAATCAGAGTGCATGTGTTTTTCCTGCCTGTGTTGTTTCACTCAGCACAATTTGGAGATTCATCCATTTTGTTAGATATGCCAAGAGTTATTTTGTTTTTACTGCTGAATAATATTCTATTGTATAGGTAAAACCCGATTAATTTATTCATGTATCTGTTGACAGACATTAGAGTTGCTTTCAGTTTGGGCTTATTACAAATAATGCTGCTATCAACATTTGTGTATAAGTTTCTGTGTGGACATATGTGCTTTTGTTTCTCTTGGGCAAATGCCAATGAATGAAAGTACTAAATCAAATAATAAATATAAGTTTAACGCTTTAAGAAACTACCAACAGTAGTTTTGGAGTGCTCCAGTTGCTCTGCATCTTTGTCAGCACTTGATATCATTAGGTTTTTTAAAACTTTAGCCATTCTAGTGGGTGTATAGTAATTTGTATCTCACTGATGACTAGTGATATTAAGCATCATTTCATATGCTTATTGGCTATCCATATATCTTCTTTTGTGAAGTGTTTGTTCTAATCTTTTGATCTATTTTCTTACTGGTTGGTTTGTTTTCTTATTTTTGGATTGGTAATGTTATTTAAAATATAGATGCAAATACTTTGTCTGATATATGTGTTGCAAATATTATTTTCCCAGTCTTTTACTTTTCATCCTTTGAAAAGCAAATGCATTTTTAGCATGAGAAAGTCCAGTTTATCATTGATTTTTATTATGGTTTATAATTTTTTTATTCAATCTAAAAATTATTTGCCTATCCCAAGGTCTCAAAGTTTTTTTTCCTATGTTTTCCTCTAGAAGTTTTATAGTTTTAGGTTTTACATTTTGGCCTATGATATATTTTTATTTAATTTGGGGGTATAGACTGAGGTAAAAGTCAGTGTTTATTTTTTAAATAAAGATAACTACCACAATTTGTTGACGAGACATTTGTTTCTCTATCAAGTTGCATTAACATCTTCGTCAAATATTAGTTGTCTATATGTTTGTGGGTCTAATTACAGACCCTTTCTGTTGTGCTATATTTCAATACTTTCATCAATACAAAACAGTCTTTATAATAAGTCTTTAAATTCAGAAGGGTGAGTACTTTGTTTATCTTTTTTAAAGTTGCTGTGATTATTTTTGTCCTTTGCATTTTCATATGAAAATTTGGGCCAGTTTGTCTATTTTCACAAAAGTAGACTACTGGCATTTTGATTTGGATTACATTAAATCTATACATCAATTTGGGTAAAACTGAAACTTGAGTCATTCGATCCATGAACATAGTGTGTCTTCCCATTTATTTAGGTCTTCTTTCGTATCTCTCGGTGATTTTTGTTGTTGTTGTTGTCGCTTTGTGTTTAGATACTAGACTTTTGTTATGTTTATTCCTAATAATTTGGGTGCTACTGTAAACAAAATTTTTTAAAATTTAGGTTTTATAATTTTTTGATGGTAGTGCATGAGAACACCTTTTTTTTTTTTTTGTATGATAAGTTTGTCTCCCAAGACCTTGATGAATTAATTTATTAGTTCGTACTTCAAGTCATTTTTCAGATTATTTAGGATTTTCTATAACAACCAACTCTACAAATAAGGATAGTTTTAAGTCTCCCTTTCTAAACTTTATGAATTTTATGTCTTTTTCTTGCATTAATTCATTGGACAAGACATCCTGAACTATGTTTTATAGAAAGATAGAGGGAAGCAAACTTGCATTGTTTCTGATCTCAAAGAGGAAACAATTAGTCTTTTAAAATTTAAGTATGATGTTAACCATAGTTGTTTCGGTTTGGTTTATAGATGTTCTTTCTTCATTTGAGGAATTGCCCTATTATTTCTAGTTTGCTATCTTCAAACCCAGGGCTTTCGACATTTCTTAGCTTGAATGAGTGTTGAATTTTACAAAGCATACAAATAGCAATTGAAATTGTCATAAGGGTTTTCTCCTTTATTCTATTAACATAACCACCTGAGAAATCTTCTAATTTAGTTGTATAAATATCTGTCTAACTTTAGATAAGAGATTCTATCTTATTCATCATTTATCCCTAAATCTGGCACTTCATGTGTGATAAGTAAATGTTTGTAAAATGGATGAATAAATGACTCCAGACATATCAAGAATGTATAGCCTTATATTTCTGTTCATAGATGATAAAAACCTTCCTACACAAGTAATGATACCCTCAATAATCTATATGACAAATGTAACTTTGGGATAAGGCACCATGTTTTATTTCTCATGCAAAGTCCAACTGATATGTATGTGGAGTAGAGGGGGTAGATAGCTCAGAGAGAAGAGGACTCTGTTCCACAAATAATCTAGGAACTCAAGTTGATGGAAGGTTTAATATTTCAGTCTGAGGCTTTTTATATTATCATCAGCAAGAAAATATAGTGAAGCCAAGTGCTGATTGGAACACACACTTCAGTTCCAATGCCCAATAGTGTGTGTGTGTGTGTGTGTGTGTGTGTGTGTGTGTGTAAAGGATGTCAGATTTTTTTTTAAGGCTAGGCCTATAAGGTATGTTTAATTTTTATCCACATTTCACTGGCCAAAACTCTGTGCATGGGCCCATGCAAATACAAGGGAAGCTAGGAATGTAGTCCTAGCTGGGCAGCTGTTTTTCAGTAAAACTATAGTGAAAAAGATAGGTATGAATCTTTGCTTTGGATGGGAAAGAAAGCTATATTTATTAAACACCCATTTATGGTCAGGTACTGGTCTACATGTATGCTATATTTTCTTTGATTTATAATGCAGTATTTCTCAAACTCTGTCCAGCAGAGCAATGCTGCCTTATACCATTGATGGACTTTGAGAAAAAGGCTGATATGGCAGCCAAATAAGTTGAGGAAATACTACTTTCAACATGTTTAAGCTTCTTTCCTTCAGGACTTCTCAAAGTCCTTAATATATTAATATACGTTTTGAGTCTCTAAGAAGGCATAGAATGTAAAGCACTTCCAGACCTTATTTGGCTGCAAATTACCTATGAGTACTATAGGGCTCAGCATGAGAAATTTTAGAAAAACGAATATTCAATAACAGCATTTAATTAAAAATTTCTATTTTTTCATGCTTCCAAATCATCATTTATTCCATTTTTTTAAATAAGGAAAATAACGATGGTACTATCTGGGAATGAATGACTTTCCACAAAATCAGGCTGGGTGTGCCCAGGAAGGGGGAAGAGCTGTTCCAACCAAGGGAAGGCTTGTATTCCCAGGGCTCCTGTGGTGTCATCAGGCCTGGCCGTTATAGAGTCATTGAGATTCTTGCCTAGGGAGAACATTAAAGATGTATGTGAACTGCAGGCCAGAATCTGTATCCTGTCTTCCTGGAGAGAAAGAAGAGGAAATTTTCCAAGCAGCAATCCATCACTAGGATCCCTGTTTCATTTCTTCCTATAGTACAGATTATTTGGACCATAAAATATCCATCATGATTTTCCTCATTAATGAGAAGCATGGCTTCGTTAAACAAAGAAATGATGTACTCTACCATGACTCATTTCTATCTTAAAGTGACTGATCCATATTCTAAGTGTTGGGAACTACTCTCAGTAAAAATATGTGCATGCTGTGGTAACTCCAGAATTTATATAGATGAGTGGCTCAAGGGTGTTGAGTAGATGGAAAGGAGCAGAAAGGGGACATGAAGCTGTTTTTCTCTAGCATGTTTTATTAGATTGGGGAAAACATCAATTATCCACAGCAACGAATAAGAATGGTGTGGAGGGAGGGATAAGAGAGCCAACAATGAGATAAGAGCAAGGCCTACAGGTCTCCTATGTCTTCCTGAGTCCCCATAGTTCACATATGTAAATTGTAAGGAGGAGATGAACAGAGAGAGAGAAGGGGTTGCAGAGAGAAGATGAAAACAAGAGCAAGACCTGAAGACAAAAGTGAAGAGAGGCCACTCACTATGTTTTCATCAAGCTGTCAAGATGCAGGAAAAGACCTTAAAGGTCACCTTCTCCTATTTCCTTGAAAACAGCCTCTTCCTTCCTTCCTTCCTTCTTTCCTTCCTTCCTTTCTTTCTTTCTTTCCTTTTTTGAGTTGGAGTTTCACTCTATCACCCAGGCTGAAGTGCAGAGGCATGCTGACAGCCACCACAGTCTCAACCTGCTGGACTTAGGCAATCCTTCCGCCTCAGCCTTCCTAGAGGCACACACTACCATGCCCGACTAATTTTTTTATTTATTGTAGAGATGAGGTCTCATCAAGTTGCCCAGGCTGGTCTTGAACCCCTGTGCTCAGGAAATCCTCTCACCTCAGCCTCCCAAAGTGCTAGGATTACAGGCTTGAGCCACTATGCCCAGTTGAGCCTCTATCTTTCATTGATGTTCAGTCAGGTTTTTTTTTCATCTACTTCCAATGACAGGGCACTTACCCAATTTTCAAAGTAGCTCATTCAATTTTCTTTCTTTCTTTTTTTTTTGAGTTGGAGTCTCACTCTGTCACCCAGGCTGGAGTGCGGTGGCATGCTCACAACCACTGCAGCCTCAACCTGCTGGGCTCAGGCAATCCTTCCCCTCAGCCTTCCAAGTAGCTGGAACTACAAGCGTGTGCCACCACACCTAGCTAATTTTTTGATTTACTGTAGAGATGAGGTCTCACCAAGTTGCCCAGGCTGGTCTGGAACCCATGGACTCAGGCAATCCTCTTACCTCGGCCTCCCAAAGTGCTGGGATTATAGGCATGAGTCACTGCACCCAGCCAGCTCATTCAATTTTTAAGCAACCCTAATTGCTAGAGGTTTCTTTCTTTTATTGGTTAAAATATTCCACAGTGCCTAGCTATGCCTCCCTCTTGGTCACCAGAATGAAATAAGAAAATCCTTAACAGGACCGTCTTAAATATTTAAAGATAGTAAGTATGTACTCACCAAATTTTTCTTTTCCTTCTCCAAATATTACTAAACCTGTCACATGCTTCTCAGATATGAAGATTTGAGAAATTGTTCCCATCTTGTCACCTTCCTCAGGATATGTCAGGTATTCAATCGTCTTCTTAAAATGTAGTATGAAATAAATCTAATAAATGTATCATATATAACTGATGCTGTTGCATCCAAAGACAGCACTTTCAGAGAACTAGGATTTTTGGAGATTTTGACAATTTTAATCTTCCTTGGGGAATTAAAGAGATCAGAATTCTGTATATTAGAATAGGAATTTTTAATATTCAAATGACAGTTGTTTTCCTGTAAAACAGCAGTAAGGAAGAAGAACATGAATCTTTTTGCTGGGCAGCTATTATCATTGCTTTGGAAGGGAAAAGAAAGTTATGTTTATTAAGCACCCATTTAAGGTCAGTAGCAGCCTACATGAATGCTACACTTCTTGCTTATAACACAGCATTTCTCAAACTACATCTATCTGTTGGTTTTTAAGAAAAAGGTTGGCATAGCCAAATAAATTAAAGAAAGCAGCCAGAAGTAGGTGCTAGAACTGTCAGGTTAGGAAATGTCTCAGTCTTATATTCTCAAATTTGCCGGATTTCCTTCACTGTGCTACCTCCTACATCCCAACAGGTGGAATTCTCTGCTCAAGGTCCCCACAAGTGCTGCTCTTCTGACAATAGTATTTCTCAGTGATCTTAGTAGGAAAATATTCTGAAGTCTCCGATGCACAATAGTGTGTGGTGTGTATGTATGTGTGTGTGTGTGTGTTTGTGTGTGTGTGTGTGTGTGTGTGTGTGTGAAGGGGAGGACAGAGAGAGAGAAATTATTGATTAAATTAAACCTAGGCACTGGGTGATTCTTGCTTCTAGTTGTGTTATTCCTAACAATGAAAAAGTAAGTCATCTTACTGCTCCTTTGCTTCAGAGTTTAATGGGATAAGAGGAAAACTGCAGTACATGTATCTTTTTTCCCCTAATTTTTAGTTTATTGTGGCAAGAGAACTTAGCATGAGATATACCCTCTTAACACATTTTTAAGTGTACAATACGATATTGTTAACTTTTGGCACAATTCTATACAGTAAGTCTCAAACGTATTCATCTTGCCTGACCCACGAATTTCTTTATACCCATGAAATAGAAGCTTCCAATTCTCCCAGTCCCAGCCTCAGCCCCAGCACCATTCTACTGTCTGATTCTGTGAGTTTGACTACTTTAGATATTTTGTATAAGTGGAGTCATGCAGTATTTTGTAAAACATATGATGAAACAGTATTTGGCCTTTTTAAAAAAAGGAAATCCTGCCTCTCTAGAAGTCTAAAAGAAAGCCAAAGATAGAATTGAGGATAAACCCTGAAAAAAGTTCTGCTATAATAAATGAGAATCTAAGAGACGAGTAACTTCTTTTATTAACGTTTATTGTTTTTCCTACAGAGAGAATGGAATCAAGCATGGAAGAGAGAGAGATAGGAAAGAAAAGCACGAGAAAAAAAAGAAACCAAGCATATAGTTAAAGCAGCAATTTTCTTTTCTTTTTTCTTTTTCTTTCTTTTTTTTTTTTTTGGTGTCAAGGTCTCACTGTCACCCAGGTTATAATGCACTGGCAGGATCACTGCTCACTGCAGCTTCCACCTCCTGGGCTCAGGCAATCCTTCCACCTCAGTCTACTGAAATGCTGGGACTACAGACCTCCATACCCTGCTAATTTTAAAAAATTTCTTGTAGGGATGAGGTCTCGCTATGTTGCCTAGGCTGGTCTTGAACCTCTGGGCTCAAGCAATCCTCCTGCTTTGGCCTCTCACAGTGCTAGGATTACAGGCATGAGCCACTGCACCCAGACTAAATGTATTTTTTATTCTGCATACTACTCAGTAAAATATTTTGAGCGTGTTCTTCAAACTTACATAATTTTTAAAAAAAATTTTGTAATATACTATTATTAATCTGATATTGGTAAAGCTCAATTTCTTATTTATTTATTATGTTGAAAATAAATATAAGAAACAGTTCTAATATTGTGTTCTTGAGCCTAATGGGTTATAATGGAATCCCCAAGGTGTATTCACCTACTTGTGAAGGTTGAATGTGCCAAAATATTTATGATCAGAAATGTCTAATATAAATTGTCAAAAAATTATTTTCTGGTGTAGAAAATCTTTCTGTATTCTCAAAAGCTTCAGTAAAATTTATAATATATACAAATGTTTTAGATAATATTTTGGGGATGTTTGTATTTGTGCATATGTTGGTTTTGTCATGTGTGGAAACTGAGGAGAGAAATTGAACTGTGTCTTAGCTGACATCATGTGAAACAAGAATAAAACACACATAAGACCATGAGAAATCCATAAAAAAAGAAAGTTCAAGCCAAAACTTGAAGTCAGAACTGATCAGGAAGCACATAAATCAGTCTCTCACACACCCAGAATTACTGGAAAAAACTGGGGAGAAGGCCAAGCATTCACTTCACATGGAATGGAATTTGAATGATTTTCATCTGAATTACAAAGGACGGGGCATCATAGACGTTATCTGGGCTATGTAGACATATTTCAAAATTATACACATCATGATAGTTCATTTTATGTGTTAATTTGCCTGGGCCATAAGGTACCCAGATATTTGGTCAAACATTTATCCTGAGTGTTTCTATGAGGATGCTTTTCTATGAGATTAACATTTATTTCAATAGACTGACCAAAGAAGATTGCCCTTCCTAGCATGGGTGGACACCACCCTATCAGTTGAAAACCTGAAAAGAACCAAAGACTAACCCTCCCCTGATTAACAGAAAAGTATACTGCCTAATGGATTTTAAACTGGATCATCAACTTTTCCTGCCTGACAAAATAGGATATCAGCTCTTCCTGGTTCTACAGAAGCTTTCAGCCTGTGTGTGTGTGTGTGTGTGTGTGTGTGTGTGTGTATGTGTGTACCCATAAACTATTGGTTCTATTTCTCTAGAGAAACCTAATACACATACCCAATTGATATCTTATTAATTCTCTGCATAAATATCAGAAAAAAGATATTATCAAACATATTGTGGGAAAAAATCATTTTCTCAGACTATCACATTTAATGATACATGGGGAGTTTCCATTTAAACCTATTTTTTTCTAATGTGTGTGACTCCACCTAAATAAACACAGAGTGAAGGTCTGTCCTCATGTTTTTTTTTTCTTCAGGTAGTTAATACTGCATGTACATTTTATGATAGATTTATCTTTGATAAATTCCTGGCTTGAGTTTCTTAAGTCTGTGTTTTATAAGGGAAACTTGGGGCTCTAGGCAGGGATATACCACTGTTCACTGTTAATAGTTTATTTAATAACTGGTCTATAGTGTGTCTAACCATGGGTCAAACCTATAGAAACGCCCATGGTTGCACTCACAGCACTTTCAGTATAGTTGTAGATTCTCTTTCTAACCTTGAGAAGGACACTGTTAATGAGATTATTAGCAGCTTTTAATAATTCTCCCTTTATCATTGATCTTTTGCTAAGAATTAGTCTTGAGTCAAGTCACGTGAGCTCATATGAAATTACTAAGAAAAAAATAGACAAATATGTATGAGCTCCTAGGGCTAGAGCTTCCTAGTAATGACAAAAACTCAAAAGACATAAAGAACAAG
This sequence comes from Tarsius wallacei, assembly GCA_963574415.1. NCBI lineage: Eukaryota > Metazoa > Chordata > Mammalia > Primates > Tarsiidae > Tarsius > Tarsius wallacei. The sequence goes on along the minus strand of CAUYQG010119416.1, from coordinate 19,751 downwards.
ATTTATGAGTTTGACCTTGCAAATAAAATAAATCTATATATGGAAGAAAATATAAGCAAAACTGAAAGGAAAATAGCACATTAGGGTTAAAAACTTGCAACTTGTATGATAGCCATCAGGTATCTTTATTTTTATCTTTATGTATTATTTATCTAGAAAGAACAGTTATGAGCAAATAATAAAATAAATACCACATTAATAGAAAAATGAATAAAAGGCATGAATAGTTAATTCACAAAATGAAACTACAAATTAAAATGCACGTGAAAAGTTTTCAGTTTTCCTTGTAAAGATAGACAAGTATCAGGATCTTTTTGCATTGGCAAAAATAAAAAAGAATTATAAAATCCAGTAAATTCTAATAATATGAAAAAAGAAGAACTCTCATACCCTACTAGTGACTAACTTTTCTGGAGAAATTTTGACACTACACATCAAAAACCTTAACATATTTTGAATTAATTTTGGTACTGCAATTCCTCTTCTAGAGATTTATCTTAGGAAAACAATCATAAAAATACACTAGATATCTGTTCAAGAATGTTTATCCTAGCAGTGTTTAAAATTATAAAAAGCTGGAAACAAATTAAATGCACAATACAGAAAAGTAATCAAATAAATTATGGTTGGACCATACATTGAAACACGAGGCGATCATTAAAAACAAGGATCTAGTTTATCATTCATAGAAGGGGAAGTTATTCAGTATATGTTGTTAAGTGCAGTTGATCCTTGAACAGCACAGGTTTGAACTGTGTAAGTCTACCCATACCTGTATCTTTTTTGACAAAATGTGGATAAAAAATACAGTATTCATGGAATGCAAAAACACATATACAGAAGGTCAACTTTTCATGTCTGTGGATTCTTCAGAGTCAATCATAGTTCTTGAGTATGTGTGGATTTTGTTATATGCATGTGGTATGGCGGTTTCTGGAGTCAATCCCCCATATATACTGAAAAATGACTGTAATAGAAAAAAATGTATAACTCGTATATGTATATGTATTCTCTCTCTCTCTCTCTCTTTTTAGCCAGGGTATCACTCTGTTGTGCAGGCTAGAGAGCAGTGGTATGATCACAGCTCATCGCAGCCTTGACCTCCTGGGCTTGGGTGATCCTTCTATCTCTGCTTCCCGTGTAGCTGTGCCTACAGGCACCCCACCACACTTGGCTTATTTTCTTTATTTTTGTAGAGAGGAGGTCTCACTATGTTTCCTAGACTGGTCTTGAATTCTTGAACTTAAGTAGTCTTCCTGCCTGGGCTTCTCAAAGTGTTGGGATTACAAGCGTGAGCCACCATGCCAGCTGACAGAAGATTATTAAATTGTTTACAGCATCCTCCCATTTTTTTTGCAATTGAAAAATAAAAATTGGATATATTTATACTGTACATGTTTTTATATGTGTATACATTATGGAATGACTAAATCAAGCTAATTAATATATCCATTAACCCATATACTTACCACTTTTTGTGGTGAGAACATTTAAAATCTGCTTTCAGCAATTTTCAAATACACAATACATTGTTATTAACTATAATCATCATGTTATACTTGTGTAACTGAAATTTTATATCCTTTAGCCAACATCTCTCCAATCCCCTCACCACCTTCCATCAGCTTCTGGTAGTCACCATTCAACTCTCTGCTCTTATGAGTCTGACTCTTAGATTTTCACATATGTGAGAATCATGATTCCATTTTGACTTAAACATCTAATGAACTGTCAATTCATTTCTTTAGGTATCCTACCATTATCTCTGGATTAAACCAGACCTTTAAAGAACTGCCTAATTGGGTCATGTTTTGAACCTCCTATTTTATTGAGTTTGCTAACTCTGGGACTCTGTCTTTCGGTTTTTAAAATGGAAATAAACCAGTTCTTATTTCAAAGGATTGCTATGGGCATTAAATGAGAAAAGCTTTTAGAACATTGCCTAGAACAAAGTAAATACTATGTCATTAAAAGCTATCATCAATGTTATTATTAACTTAATAATTGCCTTTAGACCTAAGTGTGAAGAAACTACTTGTTTCTCTGGAGGAACAAATATATTATTATATTTTATATGTTTTGATGGGCTAACAATAAGAAATTCACATACAGTGATAGCTTAGAGCCCATTCTATAATCCCAGGTTTTGAAATCGTGTAAGCTTTTATGGCCTGCACGAGTGCATACTAATCTGCCACTCTGACAGTCCCATTCTCCTAGTCCATTTTTTTTTTGTATTTTTCAAATTTGTATTGTTTTCTCCAGAGTCTGATACATTGCTTAAAATATTTTGTGTAGAATGAGACAGACCATAGTTAAAGAATCAACTAACCCAACTTTATGATATTTTTGAAAGACATATACTAAATGTGTTATCAACACCTTAAATTAAAACAATTTTAAAAATTGTATAGCTTAAACTTTAATGCACAATCAAAAAATGGCATGAGTTCTCAATAAGGATGAGGTTTTAGCTAGCCAGAATGACTAGGATTCTCTCTTACAGGGTCCAGGTGGAAAAAAGGGCAATGCACAATTTTCCCCAAGACAATTTGCCTATGTAAATGATATCTATAATACTTTGAAAAAGAAAGATAGATAAATGTGACAGAATCATTAGAAAAAAACATTTTGACAATCTTTCAGAATCTGAAAATAAGAGAAAAAAAGAGAAGAAAAGACAAAAGACAGGAGAGGAAAAAATCGGTTGAGTTAAATAAACAAACAAAATTTATTTCTGCTGGTGATTCAACCATGACTTAGCTTTATGTGTGTCATTTGTAATGTGGCTGGCAATTGGTTAAATTGGCACATATCAACGCCACGTCAGGATGGGAAAATTCTTTTCTAATGACGTTTCTTTTTATTTGGTGGTTCTTTGTTATTTCTGTGTTTCTAGCTCTTGGAAGTCAAAAATCACTGTGCAAAGGATACAGATGGGCTTTTGGAAGGAAAAGGGGAATGTTGTATTGATTAAAAATTATAACCAGGCATCACAAATAACATAGATTGTCACAAGCCACTCAGTAAACTGGCTGCTCTAAATTCAAGTGGAATATAGGCATATTGCCTATTTTTTTAGAAGTGATAAGTTTTAGGAACTGTATTAGTCAGGCTTCTCCAGAAAAACAGAACCAAGAGGACATATATAGATATATGAGAGGAGATTTATTATGGAAATTGACTTATGTGATTATGGAGGCTGAGAAGTCCCACAATATGCCATGTGCCAGCTGGAGAACCAGGAAAGCCAGTGGTGTTATTCAGTCTGAGTCCAAAGGCCTGAGAACCCAGGGGTTTGTTGTGAGGGGAACAGGTGTAAGTCCTGGAGTCCAAAGGCCTGAGAACCAGGAGTTCCAATATCCAAAAGCAGGAGAAGATGGTCTCAGTTCAAGAAGAGAGAGAAATCACCCTTCCTCTGCCTTTTTCTTTTATTCAGGCTCTCAATGGATTGGATGATACCCACTCACGTTGGTGAGGGTGGATCTTTTTTATTCAATCTACTTATTCAAATACTAATCTAAACAAACGGAAAAATATTCCATGCTCAAGGATTGGAAGAATCAACATTGTTAAGATGTCCATCCTAAAAAAAAAAAAGCCCATCCTACCAGAGACAATCTACAGATTCAATACAATACCCAACAAATTACCAACATCACTCTTCTCAGACCTGGAAATGATAATACAGAAATTCATATGGAAACAAATGACCACGAACAGCCAAACAATTCTTAGCAAAGGAAACAAAGCAGGAAGCATCACACTTCCTGACTTTAATCTTACAAGGCTACAATTATCAAAACAGACTGGTATTGGTACAAGAACAGGCATATGGACCAATGGAACAAGGTTGGAGATTCCGGAAGCAAAACCTCAATTTTTCAACCAATTCATCTTCAACAAAGCCTCCACCAACAACCACTGGGGAGAGGATAACCTATTCAGTAAATGATGCTGGGAAAGCTGGCTGACCACATGCAAAATATGAAACAGGACCCTTACCTATCACCATACACAAAAATCAACTCCAAATGTAAAACCTCAAACTATAAGAATCTTAGAAAATGCAGTAAACACCCTTATGGAAATTGGAACTGGCGACTGGTCCCTGATCAAAACCCCAGATGTCTATGCCATAAAAGATAAGATAGACAAGTGTAACCTCGTTAAACTGAAAAGCTTCTGCAACGCAAAGTAAACCATCAGAAGAGTGGAGAGACAGTCCACAAAATGAGAACAAATATTTGCCAAATGTATATCTGACAAAGGCCTAACATCCAGGATCTACAAGGAACTCAAGGATGCCAAAAGGAAAAAAATAAACAGCCCCATTAAAAAGTGGGCAAAAGACATGAATAGACACTTCTCAAAAGAAGATATATGAGCAGCCAACAGAAATATGAAAAAATGCTCAGCCTCACTAATCATCAGAGAAATGCGAATCAAAACTACATTGAGGTATCACTTAACCCACGTAAGAATGGCCATCATCAATAAAACAAAAGATAACAGATGCTCTCAAGGAAGAGGAGAAAAGGAAACACTTCTACACTGCTGGTGGGAATGCAAACTAGTTCAACCTGGAAAACAGTGTGGTGATTTCTAAAAGAACTAGAAATTGACCTGCCACATGACCCAGCAATTCCCTTACTGGGAATATACCCAGAGGAACTCAAATCATTCTACAAAAATGATACCTGAACACACATTTATTGTAGTACTATTCAGAATAGCAAAAGCATGGAACCAACGGTGTTGCCTATCGAAACTGAACTGGATTTTTAAAAAATGTGGTACTTATACACGATGGAATATTACACTGCCATAAGGAAGGACAAACATATGGACTTTGCAGCAACTTAGATGAATTTAGAGTCTATAATACTCAGAGATCTATCATAGAAACAAAGAACAGAGTACTACATGTTCTCACTCATAAGCAGACCCTGAACATTCACCTTAATACTATAAAAAAAGGGATTGGCAGTAGCTAGATACTGCTGGGGGTAGGGGTGCACATCAATTAGGGTACCTGGTATCAAACCAGGCAAAGTGGGGACCAAAGGGAGACCCAAACTTTACCTGTACAATGTCCATGTATACCTAATCCTGAATTGTACCCCACATCTTTAAAATAAAATATTTTCAAAATGCTAACCTATTCTGGAAACATACTCAGAAGTAATGTCTTGCCAACTAACTGGGCATCCCTTAGCTCACTCGTGTTGATGTAGAAAATTAACCATCACAGGTACCCTCTTCACTTCGTAGGACAATGCTTTATACTCAATGGATGCTAAGGAAAGTTGATGGCAAATATCTACGGTATAAATTTTTCAAAGTCAAAGCATAATCTACAGCATGCAAAAGAGAAATTAAGTTAATGCAATATATTTTTAATTTAGAATTCAATATAAAATTCAATGTAATTTAAAACAATAATAAGGTGCCACCACGTACATAATAGAGTGACCAAAACAACATCAAATGCTGGGAAGGATGTGGAGTAACAGGAACTGCCTGTCTATTATTACCGATAGGAATGCAAAGTGGTACAACTACTTGAGAAGACAGTTTGAGTTTTTTATAAAACTAAACACACTTTTACCATATGGTCCAGCAATTGTGCTCTTTGGTATTTACCCAAGGAGTTAAAAACTTATATCCAAACAAAAACCTTCACAGGGATATTTTAGAAGCTTTACTCATAGTTACCAAAACTTGGAAGTAATCAAGATGTTCTTCAATATGTGACTGGATGAGCAAACTGTGGTGCATCCAGACAATGGAATATTATTCAGTACTAATAAGAAATTAGCTATCAAGCCATGAAAAGGTATGGAGGAAACTTACATGCATATTTCTAGGTGAAAGAAGCCAATCTGGAAAGCCTACATATCATATAATTCCAATTACATGATATTCTGGAAAAGACAAAACTATGAAGACATTTAAAATATCAGTGGCTAGCCGGGCTTGGTGGTTCAGCCTGTAATCCCGCACTTTGGGAGGCTGAGGTGAGTGGATTGCCTGAGCCCGTGGGTTTGAGACCCGCCTGGGCAACTTGGCGAGATCTCATCTCTACAGTAAATAAAAAAAAAACTAGCTGGGGCGTGGTAGCGCACGCCTGTAGTTCCAGCTACTTGGAAGGCTGAGGCGGAAGGATCACCAGAGTCCAGCAGGTTGAGGCTAGAGTGGCCCGGGAGCTGCCACTGCACTCCAGTCTGGGCGACAGAGTGAGACTCCAACTCAATAAATAAATAAATAAATAAAATATCAGTGGTTGCCAGAGATTGGGTGGAGATTAGGCAGAGCACAGAGGATTTTTAGGATTGTGAAAATACTCCATGTGATATTATGATGATGGATACGTGTCATTATACATTTGTCCAAACCCATAAAATGTGCAACACCAAGAGTGAATCCTAATGTAAACTATGGACTTTTGTTGACAATGATGTGTCAGTGTAAGTTCATCAGTTGTAGCACATGTACAACTCTGGTGAGGAATGTTAATAATAGAGAATAGAGGAGGAAGCTGTGCATGTGTGGGGTCAGGAAGTATATGAGAAATTTCTCTACCTTTGTCTTCATTTTGCTGGGAACAAAAAACTGCTCTAAAAAATAATAAAGCCTTTTAAAAATCAATGTAATAAATTGCTTTGTCTTAAAACAGTTAGCCCGTTTAAGTATCTTTGTTTCAAGTAGCATTATAATGACTTATATAAAGGAACATTGATATTCTTCCATATTATGTTTTTTAATCTTTCAACCTTGTACAAATAGATGAGGAAGCACAGATGGATCATTACTGGTTGAATACACAAGAATAAATAAAATGAAGATGTCAGCAGCTAGGGAGTGGACTGGTTGCCTTATGGCTATATTCTACTCAAGACTGCTGATTCTTGTAGGAGATTTTACGGTGATTTTGCTGACTCCGCTTTACAAGGAAGACCTACACAACAGAATGCAGTAGAAACTCAGCCTTCATTTGGCAAATTCAAGCTGTGTAGACAATCAGTCTGAATTATTTGGAATCACTTCCTTTGATATCAAAGCTTTTCCATCGTTGCTTAAATCATCATTTTTATTTTGGTCTCACATCCTCTTGATAGTCAAGGATTTTTTTTTAAGTATTTAATTTGTTCAAACAGTATAGGAGGTACAACTTCTGTGGCTACTGTTATCGATATATATATTTTTAAATTATTTTTGTAGAGATGGAGTCTCACTATGTTTCCCAGGTTAACCTTAAAATCCTGGCTTCAAGTGATCTTCCACCTTGGCTTCCCAAAGTGCTGGGATTACAGATGTAAGCCATTAAACCCAGACTATTGTTATTAAAAATGCAGTCATTTTTTATTTTTGTTTAAGAAACTATGCATGTGTAAGCACTTTTTTTTTTTTAATTGGAGTCTCACTCCATCACCCAGGCTGGAGTGCCGTGGTACACTCACGGCCACCCCAGCGTTGACCTGCTAGGCTCCGGCAATCCTTCTGCCTCAGCCTTCCAAGTAGCTGGAACTACAGGCGTGTGCTACTATGTCCAGCTAATTTTTTTTATTTATTGTAGAGATGAGGTCCTGCCAACTTGCCCAGGCTGGTCTCCAATCCACGGGCTCAGGCAATCCACTCGCCTTGGCCTCCCAAAGTGCTGGGATTATAGGCTGAGCCACTGAGCCCGGCCTGTTTAAGTACTTTGAGAGTGCTTTTTTGGGGTAAAATTTAGCTAATTTTTTGAGGAATAGCTAATTAAATGGGTCAACAATATATAGAACACAGATATAATCTCCATGTTAAAATCAATTGAAAACATAAAATGAAGTACAAATCAGTATTTATTAATACTCAAGCATAGCTAAGGAGACATTTTAGGAAGTACATGATTTTATTATTTCCATTTTGCAATTAGAAGCACTGAGGCAAAGCCCTGTCTTTGAACGGCAAAGCCTGAATTTGTAACCATTGTATTAGTTTGTTATTGATGCTTTAGTAAATTACTACAAACTTAAAAATTACATATATTTATCATCTTACAGTTCCAAGGTCAAAAGTCTAGAATGGTTTTTACTAGGCTAAAATTAAGATGTCAACTGACCTGTATTACCTCTGAAACCTCTGGCAGAGAATCTATTTTCTTGCAGACTTTCTTCTAGAAGTCAACTGCTTTACTTTGGTTCATGGCTCCTTCCTCCATCTTCAAAGTTAGCATTGTGATATCTTCAAATCTCTCAGTCTCTCTTTCTCTTTTATTCTTCCCTCTAACCTCTAGCCCATGTCTTCACACCTCCTTCTCTGACCCTTTTGCTTCCTTCTTCCATCTTTTTAGGACCTTTGTGATCACATTGGGCCCACCCAGGATAATATCCTTAAACTTAGCTTAATTACATGTACAAAATCCCTTTGCCATGTAAAATAGCATATTCCCAGGTTCTAGGGATTAAACGTGAACATCTTTGGGGGACATTTTTTCTGTCTATCACAGATACCATATTAATTGGCATCCTAAAGTCTCTGAATCAAGAAGGCAGAGTCAAGACAACTCTCAGATTGTCTGCTTATTCACATAATTCTTATTTTCCCCATATTTTAAGAGAGAGATTACTGGCTATAGCAAAAGAAAAATATTTTTTTTTAAATGCCTGGTCAAGCACTATTCACAATAGCAAAAACATGGGCCCAACCTAGGTGTTCATCAACTGTGGTCTACATATACACCATGGAATACTACACAGCCATAAAAAGAATGAAATTGTGTTCTTTGCAGCAACATGGATGGAGCTGGGAGACATTAATCTAAGCAAATTAACACAAAACAGAAAACCAAATACCACATATCCTCACTCACAAGTGAGAGCTAAATACTAGGCACACATGGACATAAAGATGGGAACAAGACACTGGGAACCCCTAAAGAGAGGAGGCAGAAAGAGGGGCAAGTTATGGTAAAAACTACCTGTTGGGTCCCATGCTCACTATTTGGGTGACGGGTTCAATAGAAGCCCAAACCTCAGCATCACATAATATACCCATGTAACAAACCTGCACATGTGCCCCTTGAATCATAAATTTAAAAAATTGATCACTCAAAGCCTACCGTGGTATCACAGTCTAGCTCAGTAAACATTTGATGAATGAATAACTGTTAATAGACAACTCATTTGACTTAGTCAACTCAACACTCATAATATAATGACCACTATAATTGCCTAATATTTTGATCAGACTAATAGCTCCACTGTCAAGGGTGACTGTCACATTTTTCACTACTCTCAAGAAGCTAAAATTCACATTGTAGAGAAATGTTACCTTGCAAGAAACCATAAAACAAATGCAAACCGGTAAATAAGAACAAAATTATATTTAGAGGAGGTTTGCTCCTGAAGGAAAATGGAAAGAAATCTGCATAATAGAAGGCAAATCTGGAGAACCAATGGGATTCATTCTGCTAAAAAGTTCTTGGGAATGACAATGCTCACTAAAGGATAAGATAATGCAAGCACAGTATCTGTAGGTAGGTAGGTAGGTAGGTAGATGATAGAAAAATAAATACATACATAGATACATAAATACTTAGATACATAGATAGATGATAGAATGATGGATGGACAGTCAGAGATGATGATGATGATGATGACGACGTTGATGATTATGATGATGGATGGATAAGTAAGTAGACAAATAGATAATAGAAATTTTGAAAACCTCACTAGTAGCAAATACACATAGACTTTGGGACACATTAGAGAAGAAAATTGAGATTCATCAACTTGTCCATTCAACCAATATTTACTTATTTAGTACCTATTATGTGCCAAGCACTATGCAAGTGTCAAAGGAAAAAATGTTGAGAAGTTTATAGCTTGTCTTTATACTGTGACATTTTATTTTCTTGCAATTGCATTTTCTGCTTGGAGCCCAAAATATGATGAAAGAATACCTGTCCAATTGTTGTCCTGTAAGAAGTGTTTATACACTTAGAATTAGGGATGCATAAACTAGAAGTTAGAGAAAAAAGAATGAAAACAGGAACACGGATCTTACAAATCTCTTGTTCTGCATGGCCTGTCTTCCTTGAATTTATGGAGTCCATCATTTAAATACACACTTTCTGATACTAAATATAAAGCTGATAATCTTGCTGAAGCTCGTGGTGTCTCTGCAGCTAAACTAGGAAGGCCAGAGGGACAGAGCTGCAGAGTCTCAGATGTCAAATGAGTCCAAAATTGTGTCAGTTTGGTCTTCAAATGAAATGAGCTCACTAAATAAGATAATTGAAATGGAAGAGCTAGTAACAGCCTCAATGAGTTAGAATAGCCTTCCAGCTGCTAAGGTTCTGATGAGGATGGGATTTTTAGCCTCTTTGGAAAAATTGGTTTTCTTTGAAAAGGGAAGTAATAGCATGAGATAGATTTCAGACAATTCAGTAATACACATTTATGAAAGAAGAAAAGGAATGTTTAGGCAAGAGGAGAATAAGAAATGTGTGGAAAGCATAGTGAGTAAAAATGAATAGGAAAAAAAAACACCAAATCTGTAAGAAACAGAGAACTGTGTCATTTTGTAGCTCTCACACATAGTTATTATTTAGGACTTTACACTAAGTACAAATTACTGGGATCTGATTAGATAATTATTTAGCTTTCTCTTTAAATTTAATGACTTAACTTGGATATTTTGACCTAAAGATTATAATTATAGTCATTATTTGAAAAGGGTATTTTATTTTAGTGGGGGTAAAACTGAATTTTGAAAGACAGATCAAATTTAGTTTTAACAAATATGATTAAAGTAAACTTCTATTTATATAAGACCACAAAAAGTGGGAAATTCAATCACTTAAGCTCAAAATGTTCTAAAAATTAAATACAAAAAATATTTGGAAATGAATTATATAATTATTTATCTTTATCACCAGAATACATTGCACACATTGTAACATTTCCTAGAAAATTTGCCATTATCATCAATAAATTCTATGTGGAATGACACATGTTGAAGATTTTTTTGTCCGAAGATAATTAATCCCAGAATACAATTTCTTTAAAATCTTTCTCTTTTGTTTTTCCCGTCTGTTGTATTCTTGCTATTTCTTCTGCCAAAGTTTCCTATATGTTTCTAATTTGCTGTTGTATTATATAAACATGAAAGTCTGAGATTGGCTTCATCTCTCCACTAAGAAATAAAACACTCGGGCTTAATAACAGTTATTTCTAATTTAAGGTTGCCCAGAGGACATAGTTACTTATTTTGGGGTCTATAAATTCCAAGTCAGGCAATGGATAATGTTATTTACTTGGGAAATTACTTGTAACTAAGACGTTTCCAAGGCTTAGCCAATAGTCCACTTTTCTGGAATAAAGGTAGACATAATGAAATTCGGTGAAAGAATTTTGTCTCTTTAGAATTTGTTGGTAATGGAATTTTATATTTGATGAAAAATAATTTTAAAAGGAATAAGCAAGCAGAAAAATTATTGACATTTTCATTGTTCAAAGTATTTTATTAGAGTTCAGGACCAGTAGTTCCAACAGTATTTGCTGTAAGCCAGTGATTGTTAATAGGGTTCATATTAGAATCACTGACAGGGCTCTAGCTTTGTGGACATGCTCAGAAGGGTCCCACACTTGGCTTAATGTCTTGAAATTATTCATCATTTTGCTTTCTAACTTGTGTTTTGCAGTGGAGTCCCGTGGAAAGGTGGAATGCGTGTGCATAACAGTCCACTGTCATTCCTTGCCTATTCATTTACATGTAGGATTCATGATGCCCAATGAGCACAGAATTCCTATGGAGTTCATGAGAGTTCAACAAGACTCAAAGTGCATGTTGTTGCGGGGATAGTCTTAAAAACTAATACAAGATAAAACCTGAAACAAATTAAATTTAATAAAGTTTAACTGAACGAAGAGCAATCCACACATCTGGAACCAGAGTAGGCTGAGAGAAACTCCAGCACAGTCATGTGGTGAAAGAAGATTTATGAACAGAAAGCCAAAAGTGACCTACAGGAAACAGAAGTGAGGTACGGAAAAAGTCATACTGGTTCTAGCTCAGTGTTTGACTTATTTGAACCCAGTTTGGATAGGTTCCCAACTTTGGCCCAAACTTGGGAACTGGCACAAGAGTAGGTTGGTGTGTTTCAACATTCAGTTAGATTATAGCTCATTATGTAAAAAGATACCGAGAAACCTCTATGTCCAACCCAAAATATGCAAGGAAGCAGCTTTGGGCTAAACTTAATTTAACCAAACTAAACTTCCTCCCAATCCAGAAAACCTCTCCACAAATGTAGAACAAGGAAAAAAAAATTGTATTGACTAGGCATTCAACCAGAATGTGATGATGTACATCACAGGCTATCCAATCAAGAAATCACGAAGACAGAAATCTCATCTTTTTATATAACCAAGCAAATACAATCCATTACATACTTGTCCTCAAGATAAATAATAACTAGTCCTCAAGTTAGAGGACTTGACAGCACCACTTGTCACATATAGTTCATCCTAAATTTACTTGGCAATTGGGGTGACCATCTGTGTTAGCTAATTGACTTTAGTCAAAGAAAGAATAAACTTCTATATCTTTATGATAGGAGGTAGTTTTGGAGCAATGCCCTGTAGAAGTTAGTTAGGCTCGCACCAGCCCACAGAAACTGGGAGGTAGGGGCTCTATCTGCTTTGATTACATTTCAAAGACATGCTTCTCCGGTCCTTGAGAAAGACTCCTGGGTCATGAACTGTCAAAAGGCTTATTTGGCTTTAAAAAGATTTACATACATTTTAAAGAGGGAGAATTTATGATTACAAATTGGTCTCTTTTTTATTTTTATTTTTTTAAGTAAGTTCTTCAAGAAAAGGGAAGAGGGAGAATTCCCTTCCTTCATTTTCAACAGGGATAATTAAACCTCTTATTTTTAAGTTGCATTTACCCTGACAACGTGATTGAATATGTGGGGGTGCTGACAGCCCCAAAGGGCCACACTTTCCATTCAAATAAATACTTGCTTTAAGTTCAGGAAGAAGGCCATGGCAACTAAGGAATTATAGTATCTGTTTCTTACTTGTGTTACTTCTTTGTATTCACCAATCACTTATGCTAAAAACGATGGCATGGAAAGAAAAAGAAAGAGAAAGCTTCTCCTAGTTCCTTTTCTTTCCAGTTCTTCTTCCTCATCAGTAAGCAGAAGCTAGAGTGCTGGCAGAATGTGCACATATCCAAAAGTGAAATAAGAACAGTTTAGTTAGTTTTGTAAAGCTTTCCACTCTTCTGATAAGAAAAACATACATATACATGTACAAGTGACAGAGTATTAATTATATAATTTCAATGATTCCACTTATGGATTAAATACACTTATATTTGCATTTAAAACTCTTATTGTACAATATAAAGGTGGACAATTAAATTTATTCTAACTTAAATTTTACACTTTTAAAAATAACATTAAATATCAAGTAAAATACACTATTACAAGTTGAGAAAGAGAGATCATGGGGAAAAAAATAGCTTTCTATTTTAGTACTTTCAATGACACTTTGTTTTTCCCTGCTTTTTGACCAAAGGGTCCCACATTTTTGTTTTGCATAGGACTCTGCAAATTACATAGGCAGCTCTGATCTCTGGTGGAGCTTTACAAAATGAAGTTCCTAGATAAGTCACAAGATGAAGTTCCTAGGCCCATAGAATGACAATCTCCAGGCAGAGGGCCCAGGCACTTGTACTTATTAAAATTTCAATGTAAAATAGAGGCTTCTGATGAATCTCTCTATTTAAGAACCACTACTATAAACAATTAGAGGACTGTGCTGTGAAGAGTGGTCAGGAAAGGCTTAATAAACAATTCGAACAGAGCTGTAAATAAAAAAATAAGATTTAATTGAGAGTAAGTTTAAGTGGGTTGGAATTAAGGCTAAACACGCAATGATCAAAAACATTAAGGATGTATCAAATACCATGTTGGAATAGGTAACAGAGAGACAGTTTGCCTTGGGCATAAGAAAGAGGTAAATGATTAGTCAGATGACCTCCCAAATTGTTAAAGACATTGAGGGTGAGGACTGGTCTTGAAAACATTGGTGAGCACAGACCATTTCTAAGAAGTGGACTTGGTGCCTAATGTAAGAAAGATTAGAAATGGGAGATGGAATGTAGGAGACACAGAGAGTACATGCCGCAGAGCTCCAGGCAAGAAATGAATGGGGCCTAGATTAGCATAGTGTTTTTAAAAATGTAATTTAACAAATGTAAAATAATAACAAACTAATGGCATGAAAAAATATCAGCTAAAATGCATCCTGTTACCTGAATGTTAGTTAAAGCAAATTGACATGTCCTTCAGCATACGTTAGAGGACAGATTATTAAAAACAAGTGTTATTTTGACAATTATAATTAATTTTACAGTTCAAGTTTACTAAATAAAAATAATCACTTTATAGACTTTTTCTCTGAAAATACAAAACAGCCTGCAGAATATTTGGTGGTTTGCAAGGGACTATGAGTTCCATAGATGATTCTTTGAGCAAAACTGGACCAGACATGGCGATGACCCTAAAAATGAGGCTGAAAAAACAAAAGCAAGAAATAATATGAGGAAAGAATTGCAGAATGTGCTGGCTGATTGACTGTGAATAACTAAGACATGATGAAACAAAAAACTGGGATAGTGGTGTTAACAAAGACAAAAATTGGAATTTCTGAAAAAAGAACAAATTTGGTCTTAGATAGAATTATGTTAATATCATGGTGAAACAAGTCAATGGAAATTATTAAATGTCATTGATACCAGCCATATAGTCAGAGTTTGGAGAAACAGGTTATCACTCAGGTAAGGTCTGCTAGTAGGAATTTTATTTTACCTGGGTAAAAAATGTTTGAAGTTATAAGAGTAGGTAAGCCCTTTCAAGGAGATACTTTAAGTAAAGAAGATCTTGGCAAAAACAAATAGAGGTGATTATCAAAGGTAGAGAATACTAATTCATAGAGGTTTCAATAAATCTAGTTTGCTATAGAGTTGCAGGAATCAAATGAATATTTTTTTTTAAATGCGCATTCACTACACAGCAAATTGCTCTGTCTGAATTCTGTGCACATCTTTCCAATGATCTTTTTTTTGGATACTTTCATCTGGTTTCTTTTAATTACATGCTCATTTTGATATTTTAACATTTGAGGGTCTCCCTTTGTAGTAGAAGTGAAGTTTATATTTTATATCTCAGAGTGTTCATGCTGATGTAAGTGGGAAAAACAAGGTTGCATTTAAATGACTATTAATATTTATTATTGTCACAAAGCAAGAATATTTAGCATAATTGATAGTCTCATCATCTAAAAACCCCTTGAATGTACTATCTTAGTTATAGCTCCTGATATAAATTTTTCAATGTCATTTCATGTTGTGTGTCCCTCACAGAGACTAGTGTTAAAATTTGGAAGAAGAGAGATACAGAAATATGCATAGTACAAAATGATGAACTAGGAAAAACAATAATATATGTGCAAGTTCTCCTCAGTGACACAAAAGTAGACTTGAACAAATAGAAAGACATTTTTTGGTCTTGGGTTAGATAAGTATAAAGGTCATGAAGATATCAATTCTCCATTTATTAATTTATATATATAATGCAACCCCAATAAAACTAGTAATTGTTTTTCCCCCAGGAGCTAACAAGTTGATTTCAAAGTTGCTATGGAATCCTTTCTAGAGTGTTCAGGAAAGTTTTGATGAAGGAGTTTGCAATGAGATGAGAAAACTAAGAGAAATGAGGGAGAGGTAGCACCATTAGAAAGCTAAATAAAAGCCTTTAGAATTGGAACAGTGTGGTACTGGCACCTAAATGTTAGAATCATAGAATAAAACAGAAAATCTAGAAAGAAAATTTATATGGAAATTTAGTATATGATGAAAGTCGCATCTCATAACACCAGAGAAATAGGTAAACTTTCAAATAAATAATTTGGAACTACTAAACAGCCAATTGGAAAATGATTTCATACCTCACATTCTACACAAGAATAAATTGTGAATATATCAGTAATCTAAATCTCAACATCAAATGAAACCACAAAAGGACTAGAAGAAAACAAAAATAAGTTCATTGTTATCTAAATGTAGGCAAAGCTTTCTAACTATAACTCAAATCCCAGTTATAATTTTTAAAAATTGACAACTTGTACTACATCAAACAACAATAAAATTTTTCCATGGCAGAAAAATACATATGTGTGTGTATATATATGTGTGTGTGTGTGTGTGTGCGTGCATGTATATACATGTGTGTATATGTGTTTGTGCCTATATGTGTCAGTATATGCATCCCACACTGAATTATTTGGGGGTAAATTGTTACAAGGCCAGCAACTAGCCCTCAAATGCTTCAGCAAAGGAAATAAATGAATCAGTGCATGTGTTTATTACAGAGCTAGAGAAAAGAGCGATTAATCAAATGTGACAAAATTGATTAACAACTGGCGAATACAAGTTTCAATAAGACAGGAGGAGTAAGTTCAAGAGATCTATTATACCATACGGTGATTATAGCTGACAATAATGTATTGAATGCTTGCAAATTGCTCAGAGTATTTTTTAAATATTATCACAACAGCAACAAAAAGTATATGAAGTAATAGATATCTTAATTAGCTTGATTTAGTTATTCCACAATGTATACATATATCAAGATATCAAGTTGTACACTATAAATATATAATTTTTATTTGTCAATTTTTAAAAAATTGATAAATCTAGATGAAAAGTATACTATAAGTGTTATTGTATTATTCTTGCCTTTTTCCCATAGGTTTGAAACTTTTCAAACTAAAAAGCTGGGGATTAGGGAGAGGAGAATATACCTAGGTCTATAAATTAGGGATAGAAATAGCTGTGTATGTACCCGATCCCTCCTTTTTCCCCCTTGCGTCAAAATACATACTCAACTATGCCTGTGAATGGGTACTGCTACTTCTGACAACACAGGCTTGACACCCATCTAGCCATATTCTGTACTGCCTCACAGTATTTCCACACGGGCAGAGAACCGGAGATTCATGTGGTTTTAAAATATGTGTCACTCTTTATCCTTCCATCTCTGCATAAAAGGGTAATGGATTTACAATTGTGTGTTCATATTCTATCGCAGAAAATCAGTGGTCTTGAAAAGGGGGATGGAGAAGAATAAGGAAGAGAAAAATAATTTCTCGTCAGTATTTCTGGTGAGAGGTGAATTACTCAGAGAATGAGAGGTGAATTACTCAGAGAATTTGTTAAAACCTTCAGCCTTGACGATCAATCTGATTGTAACTTAGCCTTAGAGTTCTTGATCCAACACGGGAAAGGCCCGCTTTCCCATGTTTTTAGATGCTTTTACTAAACATCTAATTCAGGTCCTTCAAGTCCTGACTGTTTGGATCCTGGTGCCAACCTTTTTTTTTTTTTTTTGAAGGAAGGATCCAATTATTCTCTATTATGAATTTAAATGGGTCCTTCTGATCCTGCCCCAGAAATAGACCAAATAGTGGACTGGGTCACAAACCTGATCTAAACTTATTTGTGTGAGTGGGGTAGGGTGGTATATTGTAGCAACATGTTCTTAGTGTGGTAATGGGACCCCCAGAGATCATGCTCTGGAGGCAGAGCCCTGAGACCTGCCTTGGTCCTGCCTGGACCTCCAGGGAAGGCCAGACTTGATGTGGCTTTTGGCTAGAGGAAAGAGAACAGACTGTGCTGGAGAATTTGTAACTTGGAAAGCCTATTTTTAAAAAATGTGGGCTGGCAAACTTTGATGGCTTTACAAGGCTGCATGTAAGATAATTAAACCTAATTTATCTTAAAAATAGAAAAAAACTTTATGTTTCTGACTATTGCTTAAATTGACCCCCAAATAAAACCTTACACCTTTTAGTTGTTGACTCAGGGTTAAATTGAAAAGCCAGGGATTCTTTATTCCAAGTCCAATTCTAGGGCAGTCTCTAGGATGGAACAAATAACTAACTTTATTATTGCCCTTCAGGTTATTCAATCATTGGAGAATAACAATCCTAACCTTTCTTTCAGATGTCTCTTAAGAATAACTAATAAACATGAAGGAATTTTGCCTGGAACTTACCAAATATTATGTAAATGGTATTGATTAAAACAGTTTAACCAATTTTATCATATTTCGAGGATTTAAACTTTATAGATATGTACTCTATTTTTTAAATATCCATGATGATTTTTTTAACAAAGAAATTTCCACTTTTAAAGCAGCCAGTTTTAAAGATAATTTTCAGGATAATAATAGTAGAAGGTGAAAATTAACTTTAATAGATAGGATTGAGATAATTGAGTGAAAATTATTTGTTTGCTTAGAAACCCTAAAGAAACTTAAAAAAAAAAACCCACAGATTTCAGGAACAATTTTCAAACATTTGTAACATGCCTTATTATGCACATTTTATGAGTTTATAACTTTTCCACGGAAAATAATTCAGAATTTTCATGAATGACTTCAAGTAAAGAGAAAAAGAGTATTTCAAAGAGGAAAAGACTCATTTTTACAACAAAATAAAACTCTTTATTCACAATTATTCAGTTAAATAAGGCATAAATATGGTTTTTCTTCTTTGAGGGAGCACAGAAATGATTTTTTTTCTCCCTCTTTGTAACCTCTCAATAATTCTGTAGTCTCTCTCTGCCTCTGGTCACATACACATGGTTTTCATTCTGCCCTGTGTAAGAATCTTCTCTCATTTCTTTACCAGGCTTTTGCTTATCTAGAAGAAAGCACTACCATTTTACTTCTACGACACCCAAGAGTGTGTAAACTACCACCTCAGGTGTTTCCCCCATTCAGAATCTCTCACACTTACTATAATTGCTTGTCTGCCTGCCCCACCGTGCTGGAAGTATCTACTGAGAAGG
The DNA here is from genome assembly GCA_963574415.1 of Tarsius wallacei. Classification (NCBI taxonomy): domain Eukaryota; kingdom Metazoa; phylum Chordata; class Mammalia; order Primates; family Tarsiidae; genus Tarsius; species Tarsius wallacei. Next base: position 839 of record CAUYQG010119416.1, on the reverse strand, counting down.
GTATGTCTATCTCATTCAGGGCTGTATCTCCAGCTCCCTGCAGAGTGCTGAACATTTGATGTTTAAAACAAAACTCAAAATTGTCTTCTCTATTATACTGATTAATCAGGGAAAACAGCTTAGTGTCGTTCTTTTTTGTTTAGTCAACTATTCTCTGTCTTAGAACTAAGACCCTCCTGCTCCTCTTCCTTTTTAATGTCATCCTCTGCCTGTATCATTTCTACTTAGCTCATGGGTCTCAACTGTTATAATGTTCCTTTTCAGGAAGCCTTCCTCGTGCTTCCAGTCAGGTTTTGGTCCCCCTCTTATGTGCCACCCCAGCACTCTACACTTTTCCTGGGATAGCCTTTCTTGTTCAGTATTGTCATTGTTGTTTTGCTTTTAGCCCTGTGGTGGCAGGAACCATGCTACAATTTTTTATCTTTGTATTTCCAGCATGTGGCACATGCGGCATGTAGTATGTACTTAAGAAATAGTTATTGAGTGGTATTATATTATTATAACTATATTATCATTGTATTTACAAATGACCTTCTTTTCAAGTTCTTGCTCTTTTCTCTATCCTTAGTACCTCTGCCAGGTTGGCCTTTCTTAAGTTTTATACTCTTCAACTTATTGCTTAAAACCTTTAAATGAGCCGGGCTCAGTGGCTCAGCCTGTAATCCCGCGCCTTGGGAGGCTGAGGTGAGTGAATTGCCTGAGCCCGCGGGTTCAAGACCCGCCTGGGCAAGCGAGACCTCATCTCTACAATAAATCAAAAAATCAGCCGGGCGTGGTAGCGCGCGCCTGTAGTTCCAGCTACTTGGAAGGCTGAGGCGGAAGGATCGCCGGAGCCCAGC
>CAUYQG010119414.1:0-23114 GCA_963574415.1 Tarsius wallacei | reverse complement strand
GAAAAAAAAAAAACAAGGAATGGGGGAATGCAAATTGAAGCTCACATACACATTCATGAGCAAAGAAAAAAGAAAAAAAATACTAAAAAATAATTTCTTGGCACTAAGCTCCATCTTAGGGCAGTTACTGTAATTATTCCTCTCTGTTGCTCACAGATAAACTCCTCTACTGTCTCCTGGGTTGCTGCAGCCTCATTCACAATCTCCCCAGTGCCTGGCCCAGGGAAGGAGGAGAGGGTAGTGGGAATGGGTGGGGCTTCAGTCCTTCCCTCCCACTCTCATATGGTCAGGGATATCCCCTCTGTGAGGAAGTGTAGCTTTGTCTCCTCCCCAGGTACTGGTGGGGGGTTGACCAGCCAGGCTTATCCTGGAGTAGAGTCTTCTTATAATGGCTGACAACCAGGCACCACCTGGGTTTTTCCCTCTCAGCTGTGCCCCAGCAGTGTGTGTGTGATGTTCAGAAGATTGCTGGAGAGGAGAGGGTTGGGTCAGCCCTGGACTCCCTGCTGATCACTTTCAGGGTATTCCTTGTTCTTATCTGGTCACATCCTTTGTCCACTGCTGAGCCCAGGTAGAGGGTGGTGTACCTGAGACTGAGCACTTGTTCTGTCTCTCCAAAGTTTGTGTTTTCAGAATATTCCCTCTGAGTCACAATAAGTCCTTGAGTAGTTTACCCATGGACCACAGAAATTGGGTCAGCTACTCCATGATGAGCAAGCCAGAGCACTTTTCTGCCCAGATTTCAAGATGGTGGGAGGGTACCTGTTTTATCTTCTCCAGTGGGGCTCTGCCTCTGGCTCCCTCACTGAACTCCCTCTGTAGCCCTTGCTGCCAATGTGTGACCAAGCACTGCAGTGGTGAGACAGAGCCTGGAGCTGGCTGTCACTCCTGGTAGCTTCTTCCCAGGAAGGACTCTGCTGGTTTTTAAAAAATGGTTCTTGGCTTCTGTACCCCAGGAAGTGCTAGGGTTCAAGCAGAGGACTTTACCAGGAGAACCCTGGCTACTTGCTCCTGAGTCCCCACTCAGTAAGCCATTCACATACCCACTTACTCACAAACACATATGCAAAATTGTCTTATACACTCATTCACTCACACAGGGACTCACATAGTCTGACTGGTTCCTCTGCTATCTTCCTGTACAGAGTAAATTTTTAAAGTTATTTTATACTCAGTGCATTTTTAAAGATATTTAAAATGCTTATAGTGAAATAATTTTATTTAAAAAGGTTAAAATAATTACCTTTTGGTATTTGCTGTATTACACTTTGTTTTCTGATTTAACAAATACACAAAAAATACAATACTTTATGTTATCTAGTGTCTGAGCACCAAAAAAAGGGATGCTGTGCTTGCTTGTTGTTCTAATACCTGGGAAAGTGTGCTTTTTCTATGACACCTACCATTATGCTTTTTAAGCTGAAGATACATTGAAGAATATAAAACAAAGGGAAAAAAGAAGGAAGTTATTAGAGCAAGTTATTGATCAACTTAGCTGTAATATTCTCAAGGAGCTGGAAACGAAAATTTCACAGATCAATATTTGTAGGTAAATACAGGTTGTTTGTAAATACAGGTTGAACATCTTTTATTAGAAAACCCCAAATCTGAAATACTGCAAAATCCAAAAGTTTTTGACTACTGTTGTGATTTCACAAGTAGAAAAATTCTACACCTGACCTCATGTAATGAATTGCAGTCAAAATATCATTTCATGCACAAAACTATTAAAAAATATTGTATAAAATTACCTTCAGTCTATGTGCATAAGGAATATATAAAATATAAATGAATTTTGTGTTTAGGTCCTAAAAATCTAAAAAAGTCCTAAAAATCCCCAATTCAAAACATGTCTGGTTCCGAACATTTTGGATAAGAAGTACTCAGCCCTAACTTACAGTTAAGGGTTTAAATACTAGTAAGATGTGATGTGTGTCTTTGTTTTTTTATTATTATTATTAATTTTTATGTTTTGAGTTAGAGATCTCACTCTGTCTCCCAAACTGGGGTGCAGTGGCATGATCACAGTTCACTGCAGCCTCGAAGTCCTGGATTCAAGCAGTCTTCCCTCTTCAGCCTCTCAAGAAGCTGGGATTTCAGGCACATGCCACCACACCTGGATTTTCTTTATGTATTATATATAATTATTTCTTTTAAAAACTACTGTGAAATATGCAGTCATAACAATATCAATTACATATCAACTTTTACTAGTTTGAGAACAATAGTTTAAGATTATCTACCATTTCTGTGAGGTTCTCATAACATGTATAATCAACTAATAAACAAATATTTGTTGGATATTTTCTATAAGTTGATTTTGTGCTGGATCCTAAACAAGTAGGCAAAAATTATGAGACATGTTTTATGAGTTTTATAATCTTTTACTTATTTTTTATTTTTTTAGAAAGCAGGACTTATTGAGAGGACAGAAAAGCTCCCACAGTGGGAAGGGACCCAAGAAGGTTGCATGAATTTTATATTCTTTAGTTGTAGAACCTATTTTCACTTCTGCAGGCAAGAGTAAATGTATCCACTGACAAAATTATAATAATAGTATTTCAAGTGCTAGATGAGTGGAAGGTTAATATGCAAAAGAACTAAGCCTTTTTACTATGTCATTGAGAACTTAATGATATTTCATAACATTCATTAAAATCTTAATGATGCACAAGATTCACAATAATGTACATAAAAAAGAAAGAATATACACTAATTCTATGAACAGATAATGGTCATTATATGCAAGTATTATAAAAGCTTATATACAGATAATATATTTAATTACAAAATGGACCTAATTTATAAAAAATTATACCATGAACAACAGCACATAAGACCTTCAGTCTTGTACTACATAGGCATACCTCATTTTATTGAGCTTCACATTAATGTACTTCACGTATATAGAATTTTTTCCAAATTGAAGCAGTGTGGCAAGCCTATGTAGAGCAACTATATTGGGGTCATTTTTTCAACAGTAAGTGCTCATTTTGGGGATCTGTGTCACATTTTGGTAATTCTATCAATTTCAAACTTTGAAATTATTATTGTTTCTTTTATAGTAACTTGTAATCATTGATATTTGATGTTACTATTGTAACTGTTTTGGAGTGCCACGAACTATGCCCATGTAAGACAGTGAACTTAATCTATAAATGTGTGGTTCTGACTCCTCCATTGACTGGACATTCCCATTTTCCTTCCTCACATCAAGCTTTTCTATTCCCTGAGACATGACAATCTTGAAAATAGGCCAATTAATAACCCTTCATTTGCCTCTAAGTTTTCAAGTGAAAGAAAGTCATGCATCTCTCACTGTAAATCAAACCTAGAAATAATTAAGCTTATTATTGAGAAGGGCATGTTGAAAGCCAAGATAGGCCAAAAGCTAGGCCTCTTGCACCAACCACATTGTGAAAGTTAAGGAAAAGTTATTAAAGGAAATTAAAAACGCTACTTCACTAAACATACAAATGATAAGGAAGTGAAAAAGTCTTATTGCTCTTATGGAGAAAGTGGTCTGGATAGAAGATCAAATCAGCCAAAGCCTAATCCAGAGGAAGACTAACTCTCTTCAATTCTGTGAAGACTCAGAGAAGTAAAAAAGCTCTGGAAGAAATGTTGGAAGCTAGCAGAGGTCGGCCATAAGGTTTAAAGAAAGAAGCCATCTCCATAACATAAAAGTGAAAGGTGAAGTATCAAGTGCTGATGAAGAAGCTGTAGCAAGTCATCTTGAAGATGGATGAAGGTGATTACACTAAACAGTAGATCTTCCATGGAAAAAAAGTAGCCTTGTATTAGACGATGCCATGAAGGGTTTTCATAGCTAAAGAAAATAAGTGAATGCTTAGTTTCAAAACTTAAAAGACAAACTGACTGTCTTGTTAAGGGCCAATGCTATTGTGACTTTAAGTTAAGCCAATCCTCAATGACCAGTCTGAAAATCCTTGGGCCCTTGAGATTTGTGCTAAACTTACTTTTTTTGAACTCTGTAAATGGATCAAAAAAGCCTGGATGGTGGCACATCTGTTTACTGCATGCTATACAGAACATTTTAAGCTCATTATTGAGACCTACTGCTCAGAAAAAAAAGATTTTTTTTCAAAATATCACTGCTTACTAACAACACATCTGTTCATTCAAGAGTTCTAATGAAAATGTACAAGGAGATTAATGTTATTTTTATGCCTGCTAACATAAATTCATTCTGCAGTTAGCCTACAGATCAAGGAGACATTTTGACTTTCAAGTCTTATTGTTTAAGAAATGCATTTTGTAATGCTAAAACTGGCATAGATAGCAATTCTTCTGATGGATCTGAGTTCAGTACATTGAAAACCTTCTGGAGAGGATTCATCACTCTAGATACCATTAAGAGCATTTGTGATTCATGTAGGGTTGTCAAAATATCAACATTAACAGGAGTTCAGAAGAAGCTGATTTCAACCCTCGTGATGACTTTGAATAATTCAGGATTTCAGTGAAGGAGATAACTGCAGATGTGGTGAAAATGACAAGATAACTAGAAATAGGAGTGGAGCTCAAAAATGTGCATGAATTGCTACAATCTCTGGATAAAACTTGAGTGAATAGGTGTTGCTTTTTATGAATGAACAAGGAAAGTAATTTCTTGAGATGGAATCTGCTTCTGGTGAAGATGCTGTGAACATTGTTTAAATGATAAAGGATTTAGAATATTATATAAACTTCATTTAGTAAGCAGAGGCAGGGTTGGAGAGGATTTATTCCAGTTTTGAAAGAAGTTATAATTTGGGTAAATTTTATCAAACAACATTGGATGCTACAAATAATCTTTTCATGAAGAGTCAATCAACATGGTAAACTTTATTATTTTCTTTTTTTTACATTTTTTTTTTTTTAGTTGGAGTCTCACTGTCGCCCAGACTGGAGTGCAGTGGCCGCTCCCGGCCACCGCAGCCGCGACCTGCTGGGCTCCGGCGATCCTTCCGCCTCAGCCTTCCAAGTAGTCGGAACTACAGGCACGCGCTACCACGACCGGCTGATTTTTTATTTTTTATTGTAGAGATGAGGTCTCGCCAAGTTACCCAGGCAGGTCTTGAACCCGTGGGCTCAGGCAATCCACTCACCTCAGCCTCCCAAAGGTGCGGGATTACAGGCTGAGCCACCGAGCCTGGCTCTATTATTTTCTTATTTTAAGAAATTGCCACAGCCATCCCTAATTTTCAGCAACTACCTCCCAGATCATTTGGCAACCATTGACGTAAGAACTAGTGGCTAAAAAATTACAACTTGCTGATGATCATTGGCATTTTTTTTAAGCAATAAAGTATTTTAAAAGTAAGGTATACATTATGTTTTAGACATAATGCTATTGCACATTTAATAGACTATGGGATAGTGTGAACATAACTTTTATGCACTGGGAAAACAAATAATTCATGTGACTTGTTTTATTGTGATATTCACTGTATTGTAGTAGTTTGAAACCAAACGTGCAATAACTTCGAGGTATGCCTGTATACTATTTTAAGTTCTTAATTTCTCAAGTAGATAGCTTTTTGCAATTAAGTTCCACGATTGGTTAAATTGTAATTATTAAATTGCTCTTCTCATTAAGAGTGCACTAATTTTCGATGAGATGTAGTTTAGATTTGGTTTCACCTGATAAGATTTAATTCACAAACACTGATTGGTAATTAAAGACGTTGCTCTCTATATGGAGCAGAACACTGAGACTGAGGCTGTCTTCCTTCACCTTCTTATTGCCTTTCCATCCTCTTAGAGGGAATTGTTTTATCCTTATTTAAAACAGACTTACATAAAGCAGTTTGTAGATTTTGATGGAAATCAGACTGTAATACATAAAACACAAACATGTTTAGTAACTTTTGTATGACATCTAAAATACAATGGCAGTTATTTTAAAAAAAATTAATAATTGCCTTTTTTTCTGATCATACCATTGTGATATTGAACATGATGTGCCTAAGTGTCTGAAAAACTGTAGTTGGAGGAATAGAAAAGAGTTAAAAAGTTCATTTCAGCATTGACTGAATTTAACTTTATAACCTTTTCATGCTTGTAAATGATAGTGGGGAAAGGAAAGTTCAAGAGAGTCTATAACTGTAAGTAAAGTGCTTTTAGCTTGGTCCCTGAGTCATTCACTAAAACATAGTTTACAATTTTCAGGAGTGCACTTAAATGTCTAAAGTGCCTCATGGCATGAACAGTCTAAAGAATAGTTTTATATATTAAGTGATCATTATTTGAATGACAAATAAATAGCTTTTGTTTTTAAATGAAATAATTGTAGTATCATTGAACTATACATTTCCTGACTGTATTTACCAGTTGTAAGTAGCTAACATATTTATACAAGTTGATTATAGACAAGAATGGTGCTTTGGGAGCAAAACACACATTTTCCCCACATGCACTTAATATGTAACACCAAGCATTATACCTTGACGAGAATGCTAATTATTTTACATATTTGAGCACCTCTTTCAGATGTTTACTCAAAGGTTACCTTGATCATTGTACTACAAATTACATCTATGCCAACACTTCTTAACTCTTTTCCCTGTTGTATATTTTCTCATTAGCATTTGCGTGTGTGTGTACCTTGCCTTATCTATCCTCCTCCACTGTAATGTAAGCGGTATATTTCTGTTGTTTACTGCTATGTTGCTAGAGCTGGGAAAATGCCTGAAATTTACCAAGTCCTCAATAAATAATTACCAAGTAAATAAATTTTAGAACAATGCTGGCAAGTGAGCTTTAATATGGATGATTTCTTTGTAGATGGGAATATGACATATTTGTCTACTGTTATTTTGAGAATAGAGTTCATTAAGATGTTTTCTTTTCAATGAGAGTAGTAAAAGTTAAACTCTAATATACTTAAAACTGAATATAAAATTATTATTAATTTAATATTCTTAGTGTCTTTGTGTTTATTATTTTTGCCTATTACTATTGAGTAATATATTTGTCTCTGCTTTGTAGTTTTAGGGGGTTAAATAATTTAGTTTTGAGAATTTTAAGTTCAAGAATTGAGAAATAGGAGCGGCAAAATAAATTAGTCCTGCCTTGTCTAGAAGTAAAGATGCATTATTCATGCTGCAGTGTAAAACCGAGGTTCCAGTTCTGCATTGCATCTCATCTCCCTTATGTACTCAAGAGCTCTCTCCTGCAGTTTTTTTCCCCACGTTCCCACATCATGAATGTCTCTACTGGGTATTCAACTAAAAACATTTATAACCATCAAGTAAATAAACAAGCACAGATACACACGACAACTCAAGCCTATTTTTGCCAATTCTATACATTCATTCCCACCAAAAAATCTCATTGGCTCAAACTTCAAAATATAATCAGGATCGACCCTTTTCTTGCCACCTACACCTTTACCATGCTGGTCTGAGCATGTGTCTTCTCTTGCCTGGATATTTGCATCCAGTGATATTTTCTCAGCATGATAGCTAGTAAGATTTTATTTTTAAGTTTTATGAAACTGTTACTTTCCTGCCATGGATCCTCTTTCCTCTTAAGTGAAACCACAGTCTTTATAGTATCTCATGAGATCTTGTAGTAAAGACTTAACTTTTTCCACCATGGACACCTTCAACAATCTGATTAAGCCTATGAATACATTTTAAAGGAACTCAATTTTATTCACATTGCTACCAAAATATTAAATATATTTTTTAAATTTATAGTATAGTCCTACAGGTGCTTTGTCATTAATTTATTAAATAAAAATTAGCAATGGGTTTTTCTAGCACTGGATCTAATCACTATTATGGTTTTGATAAATCATAACCATTAGCAATAGGTTTAGATACTTTCAAAAACTATGTATTATGTGGAAATATCTGTCATTTGCTTTTGTGACAAAGTTACATGCATCATTAATACCACTATATTTAGATAATACATTTCAGTTAGACATGTATTGGTTTCCTGTTATTGCTATTATAATTATCATGACTTAAATGACTTTTAAAAACACAAATTTATTGTCTTATATTTCTGGAACTCAGAAATTCATAATAATTTTCACTCTGCTAAGATCAAAGTACAAACAGAGCTTTTTTCAAGGGTCTAGGGGAGAATCTGCTTCTTTGCCTTTTTTGGCTTCTGGAGGCCACCTGCATTCTTTGGATGGTGGTCCCTTCTTCATCTTCAAAGCATATAGCTTCTATCTCTGCTTTTTTTCTTCTCTATCTAACTCTAATTCTCCTGCCTCTCTCTTATAACAACTCTTGTAAATACATTATGCTCACTTGATAATTCAGGATTATTCCTATCTCAAAATCCTTAGTAACATCTGAAAAGTACTGCTTAAGATGAAAAGTAATACATCCACAGGTTTTGAGAGAAAGGATGTGTATCTTTTTAGGAACCCATTATTCAGCTTTCCACAGAATAACTGAAAAAAATTCCATCAAACTCCAGCTAAAAATACAAAATAAAACAAAACAAAACAACAAAGAAGAACATCTTGCTTTTTATTGCACACAAGGGCTAAGAATTCTTGTCTTATAAAAACTTTTCCAATAATACTTCTTAGACCTCAACTTCTACTGTTGTTGTTCTTTAGTAATACTGTCAATGTGTACCCAAGCTTCTACTGTGTCTCATTTTCCATACCATGTATCACTCTCTAACGTATTATCTGATTCACTTATGCATTGTTTTTATTATTTATTGTATGTCTGCCCTGCTTTCACCCACTCCAATTTCCACTGAAATGGAAGATCTGCAATCATAGAGATCTTAGTTTTAACCACTGATTAGTGTGCAAGTTCCTCAGAAGGATTCCAGCACTTAATAGATACTCATCAAACACTTCTCAATCCAATTAAAATTAACAAGATAACCTGAAGAATAAGCCTTGGGAATGCCAAAGACATTTCTCAGTTCTGCACATTTTCTTTGTTGCATGAATAGGGTGTCTTAATCTTCTTGAGCTGTCAAAACAAAATACCATAGACTGGGTGGCTTAAACAACAGAAATTTATTTATTTTCTCATAGTTTTAGATTCTGGAAGTCTGAGATCAGGGTGCCAGCATGGTCAATCACTGGTGAGAGCCCTCTTCTTGGCTTCCTAACTATTGTGCTTATGTGACTTTTCCTCAGTTTGTGTGGAGAGAGAGAGAGAGAGAGAGAAAGAGAGAGAGAGAGAGAGAGAGAGAGAGAGAGAGGGCATGCACGAACGCACACTTGGGTTTCTATCTCATCTTATAAATTCATCAATCCTATTGGATCAGGGCCCGACCCTCAGGACTTCATTTAACTTTAATTACTCCAAATAAAGTTGCCTACGTTGTTCAAGCTCCAACATATAAATGTTGAGGTTTCACAGCCATTCTGTCTATAACATATGGAATGGCAAATATATTTGCAAAAGGAATATATAAGTGCCTCATATTAATTCTACCACTGTCAAACAAAATGAAGCTTTTTGATGGAGGTTGAATACTTTTATTTTAAATATGAATGTTACCTAAATGAGAAAAAAAAAGCAGAGAAAATGAATCCCCAAACTATTAATAATTACAGAAATCTTAACAAGAATTTCAGAAACAACAGCAGCAAGCCTCCTATAAGAGAAAATTGTGCTTTAGTAATCTGTTGGCAATTTTTGCACAGTAAATATGCTTGGATAATAAAGAAAATAGAGAATAAGATCTCTTTAGACTGTTAAAAAAATCTTTGAGCAAGTTTCTGTTGTTAACATAAGGAAAAATTTATAGTAACTGTAGAATTAAAGATGACTAACTTGTCATAGACAGAAAGCAAGAGTCAAGGAACAAAGTTAAAAAATTATTGGGCAAACCTGATTCAACATTGTGAAGAATTATTTTAAAGGTGGAGTAAAAAGTGCACAAGCAAAACTACAATAAAAGACTGAAACATTTTTTGAAATATTAAGAATTTTATGTAAATTGAAATAAAAACAAATGAAAATAATACATTTAATTTAAATGATTTGTATTTTATTTGCACACACATTGAGTTAAAGATTAAACACAGGATTGCCTTCTATATTATGTGAACACACACCCAAGTCCAGTATCATTGTGAAGTTGGTGTGTAGCACTCCCCTCTCTAAAGCCTTATTAAACTGTGGCAAGAGGGGAATGTAAAATAAAATGAAAAAATGTATTTTTACATAATAACATATTATGAATATGTGTCAAATGGACTAGTGTAAAATTTTGCATGTGAGAAATGTATGCATTTGTAAAAATGTGAGAAGTGTGTGCATTTGTAAAAGTGTCTACTGCGTCATTTTATGCTATTTGACTGTGGGAAAATTTGTGTATTGAAACTGCTTTTGTTGCAAGTGATAGAAACATATCATACTAGCCTAAATAACAATCCAAAAGTGAATTCATTAACTTATATAACTAGGAATCCAGGAGATTCCTGTTTCTTTTTTGATTAGATAGTGTAATTTCATGTGGCAGGAATTATACTTTCATCAACCTACTAGAAAGATCTTGTTCTTAGAGCTCAAGGATTGAAAAATGTTTTATGGCAATTAATAATACACATGGGCTGGAAATCAGGCCATCGCTGAACCAATCACCTAGCCAAGGGGATGGGTATTATACCTAGCTGGGTCCCGGATTCCTACTCATATGCTTGGCTTTATGGAAAACTAATACCACTCAAACTATATCTAGGTTTCCTCTCTGGAGAAAAAGAACTCTTTATTATCATAATAGAGGTGGTATGGGGTGCTTTTCAGATAAATATAATGAAATAATAAAACAAAGAGCTAATCAAAATAATTAATTTCCAACATGATAAAATAGAATAGCACTGTAGGGCCTGCTCGTTGTTTTGTGACTGATGGGCAGTTGTGAAGCAGAAGCATGCCTTGAGCACTTTAATGAGTACCCTCCAGAAAGAAAAAATGGTTTGAAGTTTCTGATTTAAGAAAAAGAGGTCTTAGAGATGGAAGATTCTATGCACTGCTTTCTCTGTAACTGTAGTTACTCTAGAATGGAAGGAAATGACTCTTCTTCTTCTTATTTATATATATATATGGATTTGAGAACTCATCCTGAAGTATATGACACAATCACGACTCATAGCTGCTTCGACCTCTTGGACTCAAGTGATCACTTAGTCTCCCGAGTAGCTGGGACAACAGGCACATGTCATCATGCCTGGTTATTTTTTTTTTTTTAGAGGCAGATCTCACTATGTTTTCCAGGTTGGTCTCAAACTCCTGGCCTCAAGCAATCCTCCTGCCTTGGCCTCCCAAAGTGTTGGAATTATAGGCATGAGCCACAACTGCACCTGGTAGGAAATACCTTCTTTGTTAACAATGCCACATGACTTTCTTTTCAGTGATCAGCTATTATAACAAACTAAAAAAAAGTGATACGTTTTGACAACTCTAAACCATTTCTGTTGTTTAGTATATAAAATTGTGTTATATATTATATATTTATATATAATATATTTAATTTTATATTTTGTTTTATTTCTTTTAACTGTCTCAGTATATAAGTAAATGCTTGTTTCCTTGATTATTGTCTGCATTCACTAAAAAACATAAATGTAACACTATTAGAAAATTTATTTGTTTTGCTTTTATTTTTTCCCAGAACTGAACAACATGCCTAAAAGTGGTAGGTGAAAACAATTGAATAAATATGGATCAGGCAGCCCAAGCTTCAAAGTGCTGAGTACCTCAAAGCTTCAAAAGTGGTTTTTATTAAAAGCAGCTCCTTCTTGCATATTGAGTAGTTTTGATTTAATGTGAGAGTTAACATTTGGGCTACAGTCTTTAAAAGCAGCATAGATTTGTTTCTTATAGATACCTGGTATTGGAGTTGCACTTCAGAGAAACTTAAGGGCATATTTCTTGAATAGTGAGTAATGTGTACACATCAGCTGAGTTGAAATCACAGCTCAGCCTTGTAGGGGAGAAATTTGTTGAAGTCCAAGTACAGAATTTTTATAGTGCTTTGCTTATAATAAAGATTTATTTAAGACATTTTGTTTGTTTACTGAATTAATGATGTATTGGAAATAAATAATCTGCTCAAGTGGGACATACTGATATTGTTGATAGTTTCTAGAAACAGCATTTGTTTTGCAGATATTTTTCTTCTAATCATTTGGACTTCCAATGGCTCAAGGATATATCATTCCAAACTTACTTTTTATTTAAATGTCAGCTTATTAAGATTTGTTTAAAGTTAAAAGTAGAGAAATTTACTTAGGACAATATGGATTGAGATTTCAACTGAAGTCAATTTTGGAAGGTTTATTAAAATGACATTGAAGCAAAAAATTCAGGTACACAATTTCTCTAAAATATCATCACCTACAGAACAGAGAAAGAAAGAGAAGGGGGAAAGGGGAAGAGAGAGAAAAAAGAAAGAAATATTTTTTGTGTGTGTATGTGTGTGTGTGTAATATACATATTCTGAGGTTTCACTCAAGATATTTAAGATCTGTTGAATTATACTATCTGGGAGAGACATAAGAAATATATAGTTTATAAAAAATTCAAGCTATTGTAATATAGCCAGACAGCCAGTTTGGCTGTACTCCATGTAGCCATGTTAGTATACTAGTGATAGAGACATCCATCCATTAAAATTGTCATTGGACATGACAATGTAATAATATATAGATCAAAAGAAATTACCCAAGAATAAAAGTCCTCCCAAACCCTATCATCTTCTCATCCTTCTCACAGATCACAATAAGACTTGCCTGGCAGTATCACTCCTCCAAATATCCAGCTATTAGAGATTTGGCCTTTCTACTGTACTGCTGTTTATGGTTATACAAATGGGAGGTAAATGGTCATGGTTGTTAATAATAGATAACTGTTGTTTTAAAGTTGTGGCAGTCACTGACAAAAGTGGCTTTATTTCAATTGGATGGAGAAAGTGTTATCAATGTAAAACAATTCAAATGTAAATCATGACAGATATGTCATTAAGCTATTTATTATTTATATGTATATATGAATTATCACCCAAGTCTATTGCATATGCTATTATGAAATACTATGGAGAAATAAGTTTTATTTTTTTGAGCTGTGAGACTCATGAAGGGCACTGTGTCACTGATCACTAAAGGTGTCTCACCTGTGTTCTAGCACCTTTATCTGAGCCTCCTCACCAATCCACACTTGGAGCTTCTAAGATCTGGTTAACAACTACAACAAAAACAGGAAGAATATGTCAACAAAATTATTATTTTTCTATGAAAAATGGTCTATGATGGTAGAAATTTCCATTTTGAAGTCTACAAATTTTTCAGAGTTTATTTCAATTATTGAAAATCTACTTTAGAGTAATTCACTTGCATGCAATAGCCCTACAGTAAATGATTTTCACTAAGAAATTATAGTTATCTTTCTAATAGGGCTTTGTGATAAATATAAGCTGGATACCTACTTTATGTCAGTTCCTCTTTAAGAAGGGACATTAAACTAGAGACTTTATAGACAGAAGAGAATGTTAAAAGAGTATTTACTTCGTTGGAGAAGCGAGGGTGTATTAGTCAGAATTGCTACTGGGTAAAGCTCTAAAAAATGTACCAAATACCTGTAGTACAAATCCAGAGTTTGTTTGTCTGTTTGTTTTTTCACTCAGACACTAAATAGTTTGTAGGTTGAAAGTGGTTGGTGTGGTTCTTCATACAGATAGGTTTTAAAATTGTGGATCCAGGCTGGAGTGCAGTGGCATGATCATAGCTCACTGCAATCTTGAACCCATGGACTCAAGCGATCCTCCTTCCTTGGCTTTCCTAAGTGCTGAAATTACAGGCAATAGTCACCATGTCCAACTCTTTTGTGCTTTTTATGAGTACATGACTCCAGCAGATTTCTACTTCTGTGCTTTTTGATTAGTCTTCTGTCATGTTTTACTCCTAACAGCAAAAGCATCTTAAGAAAACTCTTACTTAACTGTTCTAGTTCCTGAGGGCGAAACAATAAGGAAAAGTTCTATGATCTAGGTCATGAGATATGCAACCTTGAAGTAGGTGCATATGGCATAAGGGGCATTAATTCAGTTCCTGCTGCTTCCAAAAGACTATATGAAGAATCAAATTGTGAGAGTGCAAATTAGGCAGTCTAATAACAAGGTACAATATTGACAGGAGGAAAAAGCACTTTAGATATATTTAAATATATGTGAAAAAATTGATGACTTTAATTTAATGACTTTCTTTCTTAATTCTAATATGGTATGCTCAAGTTTAGGAGAATTTGAAATATATTGTTGGCTCTATGTCCCATGTTGTATAAGAGAAATTGCATAGCACCAATGGCAGGAGGCAGGTAGAAAGAATAGGATGAGGCTACATTCCTGTCTCCCAGCATCTTACTCAGTATTCCATGAATATTTTGTATGTCCCAGTGAAGGAACACAGAAATATCGAGCACACTGGTAAAACTGCAAGCCAACAGGAAAAAGCAAATGCCACAGGCAGGGACACGGAAATCAGATAAATTGTCCACAACATCTGGTTTGGTGACGAGACCACTCACTCACACTTGAGTGAACACCAACAGCAGAGATGAACTAAAACAGAAGTGTGTGAAGTGACAAGATCCCCTTTCTCACATCCTCTTAAAGACAAACAAACAAACAAAAAAACCTTGTTCCTTTCCCTCATATTCAGTGAAAAAAGAGAGGGTACAAAATCTGATATACTAAGCCATCCAAATCCAAAGAAGCCTAAACAAAAATCTGAAAGAAAGTTGAGGTATGAATAGATGCAATTTTCACATTGAAAATAAGCTGTTTACATATTAAAAATGGGCAACATTTTTAATTGGGAACACTTAAACTATCAGTCACTGAGGACTGGAGGAACTTAAGAAAAAGTCAGATAATTCCCTGAAATTGTTCTTGTCAAGATCACAAAAAAACCCCAAATCCACTGGAACCTTCATTCCTATCAGTTTGATCAAATTGAAAGTGAGAGAGTTTGACCCAGTTGGCTACTCCTTTGTTCTTGAAATTTTCTCTTCACTGAGTTTCCTTTACAATATACCTTCTCATATGATTGATTGTTTTTAAGTGGCAGTCTGTACATCTGGCCACTATTTGTGAGATGGCTTAGGCAACCTTGATACTTTCTTTTTTTTTTTCTTTCTATTTTCTTTCACCCATTTCAGTGGCATTAAATCTCAACTTTAAGTTGATGAATCCAAAACACTTTCTACATTTAATTCCTAATTCTTAAATGTCCATTGGATACACCATTAGCCACATCTATAAGCAAGTGCTCTTAGTTTTTTTTTTTTTTTTGAGTTGGAGTCTCACTCTGTCACCCAGGCTGGAGTGCAGTGGTCGCTCCCGGCCACCGCAGCCTCAACCTGCTGGGCTCCAGCGATCCTTCCACCTCAGCCTTCCAAGTAGCTGGAACTACAGGCGCACGCTACCACGCCCGGCTAATTTTTTGATTTATTGCAGAGATGAGGTCTCGCTTGCCCAGGCGGGTCTCGAACCCACGGACTCAGGCAATCCACTCACCTCAGCCTCCCAAGGCGCGGGATTACAGGCTGAGCTACCGAGCCCCGCAGAGTGCTCTTAGTTTTAACCCATGCTATATATTCTCATACTGCTCTACGACTTGCCATCTCCACTGAACCACATTTTCAGATGAAATTAATCTCTTCTTTGAAATTCTGAAATAGGCACCCAAATGCTTTGGTCTTCTTGCACTATTATTCATCTGCAATAAATTTCCCAAACAACAGCAGAATGTATAAATGTATGAAAATATGAACATATCACTTATTTTTTCAAAAATTTTTTGGTGGCTTCCTTTATAAGTCTACACTGGTCTGATTCTTTCTGTCCCTAAGAATCCCTGTCATAACCAACTTCTATATGCTTATCCTAGAATGCAAATGCACTAGAACCAAAAGATAATCTAATATTTTTCAACATTAATATACATTTATAGTTTCATTAATACTCAGTTGTAAGACAAACATTATCTATTGTTTGTTTTAGGGTTGTAAATCTCAGGGAGGAGGAAGGGTAATACATTTCTAGTAGGATAATTTTTCACATACTTCCCCTATCAGCTCATTGGCCACAAATCAGCCTGGGAAATTTAGATTGGTATATAAGTATGTTGTCACTAAAAATATAATAGAAGTTTTATAAATAAGAATAAAGAAAGAATATATATTCAGTAGAAAACCAATTGCTGAAACATTGTTAATGCATCAGGGCCTAACAATAAGATCATGATAAAATTCTCCTGCTTGTCAGTTGAGTTAATATCCATTCAGTTTTTGATTTTCTAGTAGTAAATAAAAATAGTTTTGAATATCAGTTGTACCCAATTAATTTTGTTGAAATATAGTATACAGTCTCTCTGTTAAATGAAGTAATTTTCATCACACTTCAATAATCTTAAGGACATTATTAGAGAAATATTCTTCCATAAAGTAAAATATTTTCTGTGAGGCATTAGATCCTTTTAAAGATAATTTTGAATCTTTGGAAAAATGTAGCTATTTTTTCTTTTCTCTCTCATGAATGATCCTTAAGAAAGAACTATAACCATAATTTCAACTAAGGAGCTATTAATACTTATGACAGTTTAATCATTAATTATACCCAATATCCCCTTGAAACACACAAAACAATTCTAGTTTTATAAATGGGATTGCTAAAGTAAAGTAAGAGCACATTCTTTGTTGGAAAATTTACTCAATTATTAATAATCCTGAAAATGTTCTTGTTAGTAGATGAACTGCATAAAAGACTTTCTTATTACCCTATGTTCCATTAAAGTATTTTAATGTTTCATTAAAGCTGAAGGATGGTACACACCTTTGATTATTCAGATGCTGATTAGTTGTAAAAAACACTTACACCACCAAAGTGTCAGCTAAATGGAATTCACATCTTATGATATGTTTAGGCTGTGCCTGCAAGGAATAGATAAAGTCGGTCTTAGGAGCTCTCTTGGGCATTATTTAAGAACCATTTTTATCATCATATTTTGTTTTAGCATTTCCATTAATGTGTGAAAATTTAAACTCTGGAAACTATAAAAAGGCAGTTTTTAAACTTGTAAAACATGTGAATAATAAAAAAATGAAAAACAATCAAATAATTGCACAGTTTTTTTTGTTACTTGTAAGCATTTTAAAACACACATTTGGCATGTTTCTACTAAAGCATTTATTTTATTATTAGGGGTAATAACTCTTTTTTCCTTTTATGTTAATTGGCAACATGACCAAAATAAAATAGAGGCAAGAAAAAAAATGATTATGAAATTGAGTCTATGACAGCAAAACTTTTTCCTGACATCAGTATTTTCCCCAGATTCTGATGATTTGGGACTCCATGGCAACCAGCAATCAATGAATGACATGCAATTAAAAATCAACATCTATCTCTAGCCCTAATGTACAATGGTTCCCCTACTCTTCTTGAAATAGGAGAGGAGACTCAAAAAAGCCTGGGAGTTTTTTTTTTTTTTTTAATTAAAAAGTGTGTATTTATTCTTACATGTTTAAACTTCAGTCAACCTCAAAGTATACTCCATTTGATGCAATACACCTATTGAGACACTTTTTCCATAACTCAAAATAGTTTTTGAGCTTGTCAATGTAGATGCCTTTCAGTGCTTCTGCCAATATTTTTGTTTCACCTCTTCCACACTGACAAAACGTTTTGTTTTGAGGACTTTTTTTCATCTAGGGAAACAGACAAAACGTTGCTCAGGGAAAGATCTGATGAATGAGAGGGGGTGGGGCACGGGAGTCATGTGATTCAAAGACTGCTGAACACTTGACATGGTGTGGACAGGTTGTTTGTCTTAAATCACCCATCATGAAATGGGCAAATAAATTTAAAGAATCTCCAACACACACACACACACACACACACACACACACACACAATATATTTGAAGCTGAACGCAGCCTCACGACAATGCTAGATGGTACACTAATGCAGACGGGTTCCTAGAACACTTAACTAGCAGGGGAAGTCTGTACTACAAGGGGCTCACCTGGCGGGGGCCAGCCCCTGCAGGTTTCGGGGGTCCCTGGAAAGATGTGGTGGCGTCGGCGATTCGAGGGATAGATATGAAAGAAAGAAAGAAAGAAAGAAAGAAAGAAAGAGAGAAAGAAAGAAAGAGGCTGGACTCCTGTCTAGTGCAGAAGCCATTTAATGGAGGTTTCCATGCTCTTTTTATCCTAAATTTTCACAGGTTAGATCACAAGGTTTTCATGTGAACACAAAGCCAGGCGAATGAGGGGCACCCCCCACCCACCAGGTGTTTCCTCAGGCATGAGGAAGAACAAACCCAAGATTGTCTTACTCTTTCCTCATGCTTGGTTAATGTTCCTCAAAAGTAACACAGCAATCTTTCCCTGATGTCACAATGTTTCTAATAATCAATAGCTTTCAAATCCCTTACACGCACAATACCTTATGCAATGACTAACTTATCTTAGTAACTTTCTTATTCTATACTAATTAAACCAACTCCAGCTACTATGCTAAAGTTTCAACTGTATGGTTGCTATGACAACTCTTAACAAATACAGCTTAGACTGATTTCTAAAGAATGTGGCCCAGTCCAAAGATCATGCCAGGCTCTCTTCAGCACAGTATTCTATTCTGTGAAAGCAAATATCCTAAATAATCACTAACCTAAGACTTAGACACTATAATATTAGAACTGCCTATCCTACAATTCTTCTAAGTGTATTGTATAAGCTTAACTCAATTCTACTAGACTAAAAACCTCACACCAATTATAGCTAGAGCCAGTTTGAAAGGATGTGGCGCAGTCCAGGATACAGGCTGGGTTCTTAGGAATGTAGCCCCATCCAAAGTACATGGTGGGCCACTTCTCAGAACGGCTGATTACAATCCCTTAACAAAATGGCTGCTCTAAAATCTTTTTCTCTATATATCTATACTAAACTTAAACATTTGATTCTAATACAAAAAGGCTTGCAATTATATTAAGGCTCTTTAATGTGACCCGAATTTGAACAGCTTGTATGAGGGCCAAACCGCAGTCTCTGAGAAACAGGAGCAATGAATTTTCAAAGCTAACCATGTCTGTTGTAGTTTCAGAGCCTCATGCTTAGATCTTCAGAGTTCTTTCTGGCTAAATATGCCAAATATTAAAGAGGGAGGGAATGGTGTCTATGGCTCCCAAACATATCCTCGTGGTCTCGGGATCCATGGCCCTCCCTGATCCCTAATACTCAGTGGGCCTCCGTGGCCAGCTCCCAACACTCACCCCTTAAAAAAAAAATTCCTCATTTTTTTTAGGTCCTCCTTCTTGTATATGTGCAAACTTATTGCCTTTGTTACACCTTATCTGTTGAACAATTCACATATTGTTTTTTCTTACTATTTATTACACAATTTTTGATGATCAAAGATATAAGTGTTTTACTATTTTAAAGATGTGGGATACAGTTCAGGGTTACATACATAAGTGGTCTTGGTGCAGGTGAAGTATGGGCCTCTCATTGGTCCTTACTTTGCGTGGTTTGGGATCAGGTACCCATATTAGTATCATGTGCCCCTGTCCCCTGGTAGTGACCCACTACTGCCAATCCCTATCATGTAGCATTATGATAAATGTTAAGGGTCCACTTATGAGTGAGAACATGTGGTGCCCAGTTCTTTGTTTCTGTGATATATCACTGAGGATGATGCACTCTAAATCCATACAAGTTGCTACAATGTCTATAATTTTGTTCTTTCTTATAGCTGTGTAATATTCCATTGTGTATATATACCACATTTTTTTTTTAATCCAGTCCACTTTCGATGGGTAGCATGGTTGGTTCCATGATTTTATCATTGTGAATAGTGCTGCAATAAAAATGCGTGAGCAGGTATCTTTTTTATAAAATGATTTGAACTCCTCCAGGTATATTCCCAGAAGGCAGATTGCTGGGTCGTATAGAAGGTTGATTTTTAGATCTTTCAGAAATTGCCACACTGTTTCCACTGAGGAGTTGTACTAGTCTACACTCCCCCCAACAGTGTAGAAGCATTCCATTTTCTCCATATCTTCTCTAGCATCTGTTGCTTTTTTTTTGAGTTATTAATGATAGTCATCCTGATTGAAGTTAGGTGATATGTCAGTGTGATATTTATTTCCGTTTCTTTGATGATTAGTTAGGCTGAGCATTTTTTTCATGTATATTTTGGTTACTTATATGTCTTCTTCTGAGAAATGTCTATTAATATCTCTTGCCCATTTTTTAATAGGGCTATATTTTTTTCTTTTGGCACATTTGAGTTCCTTTTAGATCTTGGATGTAAGTTATACAGTTGGCAAATATTTTTTTCCCACTCTGTGAGTTGTCTCCCCACTCTCTTGATGATTTATTTTGCTTTGGCAAAGTCTCAGGGTAATATATCAATTTGCAAAAGACAATTACATTTTTATACAACAGCAACAAACAGGCATAGAACTAAATAAAAAGCATGATTCCATTCACAATAGCCACCAAAAAAAAAAAAAAAAAAAGAAGAAGAAAAGAAATACCTCCTTCCTAACAAGAGACATGAAAGACCTTACAACCAAAATTACAAAAACTACAAAACACTGCTCAAAGAAATCAAAACCCCTACCCATCACCATACACAAAAATCAACATAGATCAAAGACCTAAATGTAAAATCTCAAACAATAAGAAACTTAGAAAACCTAGGAGATACACTTAAAGAAATTGCAGTAGGCAACCAATTCTTGATCAAAACCCCTAATATCTATGCCATAAGAGATAAGATAGACAACTATGACCTCATCAAACTGAAAAACCTCTGCAAGCATAAGTTTCTTATAGCATGAGATCCATTAAACCATACATTTTAATAGATTCATGTATTGGGGAAAGGATGCATTTACACAGCTTCCTGTGTCAGAATGTCTTAAACATGCCACATAGTCATCCAGGTTTCCAAGAATTACTTCCTTCTTTTTGATTTCTTGGAGAGCTTGATGTCTCTGCAGTGTTTTTAAAGTTTGTTTCATTGGAATGGTTGGTGAAATTTGCTCATTTATAGCAGCTTAGTGTATACTATTATATTGGGAGCTAAGACGGATAAGTTATACATGACAATTTTCATAAACAGTTGCAGCTCAACAGTCCTTCCATTGCTTTGGAACTCAGTAAAGAAGAGATGTCCCTATGTTATAAGATCTGATTGAAGCTCAGGATATGTTATATATTTTTATGGAGGCAGCATATTATTCTATAAGTATAATATGTTGTAAAACCATTAAGATGTATTTTGGGAGATCAGTTTTTTCAGCATGGATTCATAGTTAAAAGTGTGAGATTTGGATCCAAGCTGCCTGGGTTTGAAACATATCGTCATACAAATTAACAGTGCAAAATTTCTAGTAAAATGAGGATAAATGTAATGCCAATCTTAATAACATTACGGTGAAGATTAATTAAATAATTCATATAAAATACTTGCCATATTACCTGGTGCTTAGTATTCATTCAGTAAGTATTAACTATTATTGCTGTTTTTGTTATTACCATGCATATTACCTAAAACAAAGAGTAGAACAATATAGTTTTTAATGAATACATTTTGTTGTCTGTAAGTCAGGGTACTGATCTTTGATGAACATGGATTAAGTAAGAATATATTAAGAAGTTAAATGCAATTTAGGTTCATATATGTTCTTAATATTTTTATAATTCATTTTTTGGACCAAAATGAGATGCTGTCAGTGTTTAAGAAGAATATTTTGCTATATTTTGACAAAAAGATCAAGGATGTTAAAAAAGATTTATAAGTTAGCATTTCCACAAAATATTTATTGTTAAAAAATACTTCTCTATCTACAGGAGAGTCATCTATATATCATATACTTACCATGCAGTTTCTATATTATAAAAATATACAATGAGAGGCATGAGGTCCATTAAACAATAAATGAGCTGTCTTAAAAAATATTGAATTTTTAATCAGACTCACCTATTTTTTTTCTTACTTTTTTGTATTGAGTTATATGTTTTTCTGTTGCTGAAAAACTAAATAAACACAGCTCCACTGTTCACTAGTTATTTTTCAGAACTATGTTGAAATTCATTGGTATACATAAGCATGCTCATCACTATTTCTGTATTCTTTTTTCTATAATATTTACAGCTTGCTTGATTGATACCTACTAGTTTCCTATTGCATAAAATTTGTGTAGCTTGATTTGCTGATTACCTTCTGGTAACACAGTGCTCTTTATATACTGCAGGAGCTAAAATCCAGGAAATCATATTTCCCAGAATCCTTCACAAAATATTAGCATTCTTCACTTCCAGGTTAGATTTCACCAGTAAGAGGTATTTACATGAAATTTGGTAGGTTAGGAATATTCAGCAGGAATTACTTTGTTAGCAGTGGTAACCAGATGCCTGGATTTTAGTAAGCAATCAGCATGAGATTTGCTAAGAAGCTTCTGGCTGTTCTCTGAAAAATCACCCACTTTGATGCTGCAGACAGTTGACAATATAAACATAGGTTCCTGTGATTTTGGCACTGCCTGATTTCTTGAACTCTCAGTGGTGTGCTCCCTGATAGTTACTTTTCTAATCCTTTCAACATGTTTTAAACCTTTGTTTCTCTACATAAAAAAAATTTTCATCTTTGGAATATCTAGAAAGGCTTTTATTTTGTTTGTCTGGCTAAATCCAGACTTGAAAGTCATAATGTACAATACTGAGCATACAGACAATATATGGATATAAAATATGATAATGGGTTGGATACATCTGAAACTTAAATGACATAGTTGATATTTTAAAGTCAAATAAGGCTTTAAAGAACATCCCTTTCCAAGAAAATATTTATGCTGATATTTCTATTCATTCACTATTTTATGACAATCAAAAAAAAAAAGATACCTATAATGAGATTAGGAAGGATATTCTTCTATAGTGAATGATACATTATACATATTATTATTTTTTTTTTTGAGTTGGAGTCTCACTCTGTCGCCCAGACTGGAGTGCAGTGGCCGCTCCCGGCCACCGCAGCCTCGACCTGCTGGGCTCCGGCGATCCTTCTGCCTCAGCCTTCCGAGTAGCTGGAACTACAGGCACGCG
>CAUYQG010119411.1:0-45488 GCA_963574415.1 Tarsius wallacei | reverse complement strand
GCCACTGCACTCCAGTCTGGGTGACAGAGTGAGACTCCAACTCAAAAAACAAAACAAAACAAACAAACAAAAAACAACAGCAACAAAAAGGAAATGGCTCACTCATTCTCTGCCATATTTGATATCTCTTCCCTCTTACTTTGGACATCTTGGGTGGGACGTGTATTTCTTGAACCGTTTCCAACTATTCTTGTATTTAGAAAACCTGCCTCTCTTTGCAGGAAGGGTGACCCCAAGCTGGGGCAGGCTTTGAAAAGTGGTTGAAAGGCCCAGCTGTGTTGCTGTAAATTAGTATAACTGACAGGTCCCATCTGTCCAGGATACATTGTGTAAGTGAAGCTGCTCTATCTTTTTTTTTTTTTGAGTTGGAGTCTCACTCTTGTTGTCCAGGCTGAAGTGCCTCGGCATACTCACGGCCACCGCAGTCTCAACCTGCTGGACTTAGGTGATCCTTCAGCCTCAGCCTTTCAAGTAGCTGGAAATGCAGACGCATGCCACCGGGTCCGGCTAGTTTTTGTGATTTATTGTAGAAATGAGGTCTCACCAAGTTGCCCAGGCTGGTCTCGAACCCGCGGGCTCAGGCAATTCTCTTGCCTCGGCCTCCCAAAGTGCTGGGATTACAGGCTGAGCCACTGCGCCCAGCCTGCTCTATCTTTTGTTATTTAATGCTTAAGAGGGATCCTGATTGCATTGATGTCATCACTGGTAGAGAAAAGAACACAGGCTTTGGAATCTCACTTCCCCACATGCTCACTTAGAAGCGAGATGCATTTATTAGCCTCATCTGTAAAATGGGGGAAATAATCACGTCTTCTTCGTGGGCTGTTCTGAGGAATAAATGATACTTAAAGTGCCTGGAGCATGATAGCTTTCAGTGCGGGTATCTGAGATGTTGAAGATGCTGCCTGAACTCAATGGGCCTTCTCTGTCAAGTGGACGCAGCAACAGTCTGGATATCCTAGAGCTGGAGATAGATGTTTATCATCCTTGCAACAGTACCCAGCACAGAGTGGGCACTCAGGTTCTTCCCAGCCTCGCTCAGAAACAACTTGGCTGCATTGCCTTCTAGAAGAATGAGTTACTTGACCACAGATAACTCCAAAATAAAAATCAAATCTTCCACTCTTGCAACTCCTAACTTGTCTCTTGACCTCCAGATATACCACTCCCAGAACTCTTTGTCAGCAGGCTAAGCACTGTGGGACCAACATCCAACTCAGTCTTACTGCCCCCACTTCATCTCATTCTGGAAGCATCTCTGAGCCCGCACTTTCACTTTCTGATCCCTTCCTTGCTTGCCCTGAGCCAGGGACTTTCAGACATTTTGTCACATGACAGCATTCTCCAATAGCAGATATATGAATGAGAATGGGGGTGAGGAGGGGAAGGGCAATAGGATAAGGAACTCTTCCTCACCCATCACCTTAGCGTTGACCCTGAGACATAGCCCAAAGCTTACAGCACTCTCAGGAGCCATTTGATAGCCACTGCCCTGGACAACTGTAACTGCCTGTCAAAAGGTTCACCCAGCTCCTCACCAACCCCTGCTGAAGAAACTCCTAATCCCTCTGGTTGTGTTCTTTATCTAAACATGTTCAGCCATTGCCTACTACCTGTCTAATAGAATCCACTTTTTAACTTGGCATTGCCCCTTGCTGGCCATGTGACCATGGGCAAATTAATCTTTCTGTAACTCAGTTTCCACAACTGTAAAATGGGACTGTGGTGAGGCCAAATCTGATTGTGCATATAAAATACTCAGCTCTGTGCCTGACACATTATAAATTAGCATTCAGAAAATCTTGCTGATAGCATATTTGTTTTTTATATGTATGTACCTTTCTTACCCAATTGCAAACTTAATGTAGAAAATCTGCAATCCTGTGCCTCATATGGGGCCTTGTACATAAGTGTTTGCTCAGTGAGAATTCTGACTCCTATGTAGTTTTGCAGAATTGTGGTTTAAGGCTTCTAGATTATTATTTCTCAATGTGTGGGTCAGAGATCACTTGTATAATAATCTTGAGTATGTGCAGGTGTCTAGACCCTATCCCAGACCTACTGAACTCACATTTCTCAAGCAGGGCCCAGGAATCTACATTTTAGCACAATCCTCCAGAAATCCTTATGTGTCTTGTAGAGAACTCCCGATATGGGTGGAAGATCCTTGTTGTTTCCAGTTCTCTCCCAGACTCACAGGGCCTCTCCTAACCTTGAGACGGTAATTCTGTGGCGCCATTCCCATCAATCTACCTGCATCAACACTTAATTTTATTTCAAAATCCTCCTCCAACCCCATACTGTCATACAATCAGCCTCATGCCAGAAAAATTGACTTCAATCACCCCAAAATTTTGCAAAATTCTCCTCTGGCTTAAGTCATACTGTCATTTTTAAGGGATCAGGTCTTTCTGAGGGCCCAGTTCTCACTGTTAACAGTTCACTAGTAACAACAAAAGGTTCTTCATTTTTCATTCATTTACTTTCGTGGTGAAGATCTATTTTGGTTCTGCAGCAGCAACTAATTAATTATTTGCGGTTCTTTTGTATTTTACCAACACAAGGCCCAATTTACATCGTGGAACAAGCCATCCATACAGTATGTGTCATAATTACTGTTTTGCAATTTCACACCAGCAAAAATTTATTAAAACTTCACGACTCATTAATAGTAAGTGATCATAATCGCTTAATAGAAAAGGAAACTGTGCTAATGACGGCGGCTTTGATTAACGTATTTGACCTTAAGTCATGAAGTCAAGTGAGATTAATATCGCTGAGTGTTGAACATAAGGTTATTTACAGTGCGCACATCATTTCAATCGTCATAAAAGGCAAATAAACTAGTTTTGAGTTTGACTAGATTTGAAAGCCTTTTAACTCTTCACAACAGGTTAGAGGCATGTTAATGAACTCCTAGACAATGACAATTAAGTGACAGAATGTGAGTAGATGCAGAAATGACTCTTTTCTGTCAAGCGCTGCGGCAGTGTCATTCACTTGTCTGAGTAAACGCACTGAGGCATCACTAGGGTAAAGCCTGTCTTGAAAGAATTCGGTATGTGGTAGCAGGGAGTTGGCAAGCTTTTGAAGACTTCAGCCTTTCTTAACGAAATAAAGGGATAAGGGTATAGGAGACATTGTAACCTAGAAGAATCTTACTCCCACAAGATTATTATTACCACATATTATAAAAACCAGTTGTCCCTTTGGATGCCATAGGCTATGTTGTATGTCCCAGATGCAGATCTGATGGAATGGCCTCCCTGGAGTGAGGCACTCTCTCCATTCCTTGAGAAGTCAGAATTCTTCAAGGCCTGAAAAGAGGGAAGAAAGAAAAGTGCATAAACATCCATGATCATGTTTCTTTGTTTCCCAAAGATAGTGTCCATCACATGGAGGACCTCCAGTGGATTTGTTGATGGAGGAGGGAACGAGCCCGGGGGCCAGTGCTTTTCATCCACTCTTTCAAGAACAAGTCAGTGCATATTCAGACTCCTACTGAGTGCCCACCCTGGGTCTCAAGCATCATTTTCTGTTAGTGTCGCCATTAGTTTCTGTTGTCATCTCCTTTATAGCAGCAGCTGGTACTAACCTAGAAACCTCACAGCAACCCTCTGAGGCAGGTTCTATTATTGACTCCATCTGATGACTAGGGAAACTGAGGCTCAGAGAGGTCAAGCCACTTTATCTCCAGAGTCTGTATTTGAATTCAGATTCTACATCTGACGGGTATCTAGAAGTCCATCCTCTCTTTGTGGAAGGTGTTTCCAAACTTGCTGGGGGGGGGGGGCGTCTTATGCTCATAGAAGAACTAAGTAGCAACACCAAGTCACTTAGGAGCACAGGTGCTAGTGAGGTGGGCCATGGGAGCCGTGGGCACCCCAAAGATGGAGAACTCGTTGTAAACTGGAGTGTCTTGGAAGGCTGATGAATGAATAAGTGAATGTGGGAAGTGAGTGGTTAGGGCAGTTCAGGAGGTAGTGAGTAGATCACCTTATTTGGGTGCAAGGGGAAGTAGGAGAGAAAGTAGGGAGGTAGCTAGGAGACATAACCTGGGAGGCCTTGACGTCCTGGTGACAGTGGAATTTAGGAGCATCAGTGTGGAGAGGAAAGGCCAGAGAGTGATGCAAGTGAGAGACTCAGGAGCAGAAGAGAAGGCAAAGCCTTGCTGGTTAATCGGATACAGGTAGGGAAGGAGCAAGGCAAGTCAGCATGAATGTTGGAGTTTGAGATTGGGGCCCGGGGAGGTCACAGGCAACCCAAACTTAACAAAATAATTGTGGATCTCTTCCTTTCCACCCTCCCAGACCTGTTGCTCCCTCAGGGTAGCTCTTCTCTGCAAAGGGACCACCATGCACCTGATTGCTGAAGCCCAGTATGGGAGTGACTCCTGCCCACTCCTTAACTCCAGGCATCAGTGAGACCAGTCACCTCCATTTCCCGTATCTTGCTGGTCTCACCTCCTCTGTGAGCATTCCAGAGTGTGCCTGTCCTCTGGGATGCGCCATGGTCCCAGTCCCTAATTACTCTCCCTGCCTCTTTGCCTGCACGTGGGTCAAGGCTGCTCCCCTGCCCACGACGCGATGACATCTCTGGTGCCCAGCCTGCCCTATTCTCCCACCTCTCTCCCGTTGCTCTGAGCCAGACACGCTAACTGGACTGGTTTCTTTCTCCGATACACCATGTCCATCCCCACCTCAGGACCTTGACACTGCTGTTCCCCCCGGAGGGGAGTGCTGTTTCCCACTTCTGGCACCTTCTTAACATTTAGGCTTTCCATCCGAAGACACCTCTTCAGGACTTCCTCTGGTCACCCAGACTAAAGTCACTGGCCAGTCTCTCTCCTCATAGAACCTTGTTTATTTCACCACAACATCACCTTGCATTTATTTAATGCTTGACTATGTTCCCACACTGTCAGCACCTTATCTGCAATATCTTACGCCATCCTCAGAATCATCCAATGACATAGGTGCCATTACCATCCTTATTTCACAGGTGAGGAAACTGACAGCGCTTGTCATTGTCACATTTTCTTATTTGTTGACAGTCACAAATGCTGCTCCCATTATTGTGCAAGCTCAATGAAAAGAAAGGCCTGTTCTCTTTCATCCTCCACTGTATCCTGCACCCAGAAGGATGCTTTGCACAGTGTGGGCATCAGTACATGTCAGGAGAGCTGGGGGTGAGGGGAATGGGGTGCGGGGAATGACATCTGTAGGGCAGGCAGGCTGGCCTGAGGAGGTGACTCGTTCTTCACAGGGAGGCTGCAAACACTGGAAGCTAAGTGAAGTCACATGGAAGTTACCACCGAGTCATCATTGGCTCCAGGTGGCAACTGAAGCTGGGAGCTGGCAATGAATGAGCTCTCCTAAGGGAGACAGGACAGCAAGAACAGAGCAGTGGACCAGGGATAGAGCTTTCCTGGGCAGTGGAGCTGTGTGAGGAGACATACAGGCAAAGTTGGGAGTCAGACACATTAAAATGTCGCCAGTAAAATGACCACCTAAAGGACAGTCCTGTTTCATTCTCAGTAAATCCAAAATTAAGAACAAATTCAAACACACACATTGATTATTAAAAGTACTAGGGATTACCAATTTAACATCTTGAGTCTCCTTAAAGATCTTATCCCTTTGTGGCATTGAAAAATGATGTGATTTGCAGGAAGCCTCTTCAGGAGCCAGACTGTTGCAGGATAACACAGACTCTTTAATCAGGTTGCCTGGGTTCAAATCCCATGGTCCCCTCTGACCCATGAGACTTGCCAAATTATTAAACCTCTGAGTCTATTTCCTCACTGGCAAAGTGGAGACAGCAGCACCTGCCTCATAGGGTTGCTGTGAAGACCCAGCGTGATCATCGGTGTTACTAATCCTGTTTGACTAGAGGCAGCAATTTGGTGAAAGAATTCTGACTCAGGAAACAAGTCTCTGACTCTCAGGGATGAAAAGATAGAGACCAAGCAGGGGCCCAAACATAAAAGGTTGGATGGTGGGGGCTGTGGGCAGATCTGGAGGTCCCAGATGGTGCCTGAACACTCTGGGCTTTGCTGGTTCGGGGCTAGTTCTGATGGTGAAGTGCAGCTGGATGAAGAGGTCACCAGGTCCACCAGGGGCAGCACTGGCAGTCCCTACCCCTGTGCTCTGGCCCCCACACCTTGGTTTGCAAACTTGGGCCATTTTAGCATCCATCAAAGGAATCACCATCCCATTCTTCTGCTCCGTTTGGCTTTCTCCCAGGGCTGAGGCTGGTGGGTAAGCGAACAGCAGACAGTGAGATCTCTGGCAGCACGAGGCTGCGCACCTGAAGTCGGCTATCCCCAGAATTACAGCAGGGGTTATTCAAAGAACACCTAATATCTTA
Organism: Tarsius wallacei; assembly: GCA_963574415.1. Lineage (NCBI taxonomy): Eukaryota > Metazoa > Chordata > Mammalia > Primates > Tarsiidae > Tarsius > Tarsius wallacei. The sequence goes on along the minus strand of CAUYQG010119411.1, from coordinate 39,119 downwards.
TAAAACTTTCCTTGAAAAACCCAGTAGAATAGAAACAGAGTAGGCCGTGCTCTGTGAGTTGTGCTCTGCAAAAGCAGATAGTAAATTAAAACAGTTTGCCATTCTCACATGAGTAGGAAGATGCCAGAAAATCAGACAAGGAGCTGAAGGGAAGGTCACACCATGGGGGTAGGGGGACTGAGTAAAGACTGCTGGGCCTCGGGGTCTCCTCTGCTACCAGTCAGGCAGAGGCATTCCAGGCCTCTCCTTCTGCATCCCTAGAAGGAGGATGATCAACCAGCTCCCCACCCGCCAGTAGGAGCATCCAGGGAGAACACTTCCGTGGAGCTGCTCTGCAAACTGTAAAGCACCCCCAAGCCTGGAGACATTATCTGAGTACCCAACGGATCCTCCAGCGACAGAAATGTTCTGGAAGAAGGAAAACAAACCAGCTTTCTATCAGTGTGGCTGCTTTCCTGTTCTGATATCGGGTACCCCAGGTGGATGGGGCCAGGGATTCACTTTCAATTGCCTGGAAGGAAAGCAAACTTAGATGAGAACAATGTATCACAGGAGTGACATTTTTCTTATTTTCTGGTTTACATTTGCTTCTCAGTTTGGGTAATATTTTTTGAAGATCCTTTCCTGAAGCTGGATTTTTTGGTCTGCTCGCTTCAAAGGGAGATGCCTTTGCCCCGAGGCGATAAGGCAAAGGGAACTGCTTCCACTGTTCCATGGGAGACCTCAAGGTGACACGCTGCAATGGTGTCTCTCCCCAAACTGTCTAGGTGTGGGCAGAAGTGGGAGAGGTCAAGATCTAGGGCCAGACGGGGACTAGGGACCAAAAGGTTTTCCTGAACCAGTCACCCTGCCAGGGGTTAGGAATTCAAGCCCTGCCTCCACCACCTTCCCTTGTCTACCGTCACCAGATTGAAGATAGAAGAGGTTAGGGGAGGATCTGAAGAGGGCAACTAGACACCCCAAAAGTCAGAGCTGGGTCAAGCACTTACTAAGTTGTATGATGCCAGGCCAGCTAGGTTTCTCTGGGCACAGCCTGTGGGTAAATTAGATCTTTAAAACACTTAGGCAGGCTTTTGTCACTTGGTGTTAACTGTGTACGTTGCAACTACTTTAATTGGTTTCATGTCTGGAATGAGGGACTGAAATGGAAGTGTGACTCTCAGGGGAGCAGTGCTGGCACTCAGATGGCTTGTCATATTTCTTTTTAAATCTGCTGTTCTTTTCCTTAAGGCAAGGGAGGTAATCTAATTATCTTTTGAAGACAAACTCATGCCGCAATATGCTGACTTGGGCTGCTCTCAGAGCATGGCCCCAAGTGTGGGTGGAGGGAAATTTGGTGAGGATGTGGGGACGTGGGGTGTACCTGTGAGTTTTCCTGCTCAGAAGCCAGGAGACTTTCTCCCCACAGGTCTGAGAGCAGCGTATAGTAGTTTAAATGGGCACTGGCATCAGAAAAGAGAATTTGAGTCCCACCCTGACTGTGAACTTTGTGTCAGTCACTTGCCCTCTCGGAACCTCTCAGTCTCCTCAGCTGCAAAAGAAATGAATTCTATCTCAGAGTTGCTATGAGGACTGAATGAGATGATGTGTATGGAACCCATCTATCCCTGGACTTGGTGAGCACCCAATAACTGACAGGTGTTATTTTTATGTGCCCTCGGAGGGTACTGTCTACAGGGTGGGGTTAATACTTGGAAGAGTTGACCTAGCCTCCCCTTGGGCTGGGAAGGCCCTGTGTGGACATGACTCACCATGTGTTGCCAACCACAGGGAGACAAATTATTTTAAAACCCTCTTATGCATGCAGGCACAGCAGGTGTCCCTAAGGTGCCTCTTCCCTAAATTGCAGTGATTAATCTTACAGGAGGTGCTGGTGGGGGCAGCCACTACCTGCTTCTTAGGCTATGCAGGGCTTTGCTGGCTGTAGTAGGGAACTCTAGTCCTTGAGTGCCCTGAGCCAGGACCACGTCAGCCTCTTTCTTCTGAAGAGGAGGGCTCTAAATCTGACTTGGCTTCCAGAAGTTGCGCAGCTCGTCCTTCCTTTGCTTTTTATTCTCTAAAAACAGTTGGCAAAAATAATACGTGGACAGATATAAAAATTATATCCAGAGAACGAATAGTCCTCTCTCTCTGTAGCTATTACCTATTTATCTGTATCTATTGATTTTTATATATCGATCATCTATTTGTCATCTATTATCTATCTTTCTATCTATCTGTCTATCTATCTATCATCTATCTCTATCTAGTATCTGTTGTCCATATTGACCATCTGTCTATCTATCTATCTATTCCTTTATCGAGCTATTATCTGTCTACCATCTGTCTATCATACATGTTTACCTATGGTGTATCTATATCTATCTAAAGTCTATCGTCTGTCATCTACATCTCCCATCAATGTCATCTATCAACTGTGTACAAATAAGGCAATATTTTTATTGTCCTCTATCACACCTTTTCACTTAATATACTATAAGCCTCTATCAGTTTCAGTGGATGTGCATTTTTTAAATAGTTGCATAATATTCCCTCATCTAGATGTACCATAAGTTCTTTAACCAATTAGCTGTCGATGGACATTCAGATTGTTTCAAGTAGTTTGCTATTAAAAAGTATTCTGTGATGAAAATACTATTGCATGGACCTTGGCACACAGTGTAAGAATGCACGGAAAATTCCTTGTAGTGGAATTGTTGGTTCTAAGGGGATAATTTTAAATTCTGATACATATTGTCAAACAGCTTCCTAAAAAGATTGTCTTATTTATATGACCATCCCAAGTATTCTCAGACCAAATGCTCACCTTATCTTTTAAACATGGTGAATTCTTTGTCTACCAGCCTGGATGGAAGAAATCTTCATGAGGATAAAACCCATCAGGGCAGCCAGCACTGCCAGTTTATGGGACTTTTATGGATACTCCTGCTCATATCTTTCACATCAGCGTGTTCTCGTTTATGCTTTATTTATACCACCAAACGCAAGCAGTCTTGTATCTTGTTTCTGTCACAGTTTTTATTCACTTTCTTGGCATTTCTCTCAGGGTTTTATTAGTCGTTTCTTGTTCCGGCTCCTAAATTTTCTATCACCTGCATCCTGGGGACTTGGCTGTATTCAGAAGATGATTAGAATATGAACCAATAGTGCCAGGAAGACCCTCAAGGTCCCCAGGGCACTCACTGTGGCTGCTGCTTTTCCATTTCTGCTTGATGAATCCGGGAATGTTTTAGTCCTGCCCATTCCCAGGGGCCCTGCCCAACATGTGCTTAGTGCAAGGATTCATTTCTCAGTGAATGAACTTGGGGGTTTCCGCAAAGGCTGCCCTGAGAAGCCCAGAGCCAGGTGAGCTGCTGGGATCTGGGGTTTTGTTATACCTCTAAAAACCAGGCTCAGGTCCAAATGTTCACAAATTTTTCATCCAAACCAACTTGGGGATTCTGTGGTCTGACCGAATCATTCTAAACTTGGTCATTTGAAAGCAGACTCAGGAAGCAAGGCAATAGGAAAGCCCAGTTAAAGGAAAAGATGTGTCCTTCAGAATCCCAAGTGAAATATTGTCTTCTGTCTTACACAGAGCAAGCAAGCTCTTCCTGCAGTTTCATGGACTATAAGTTGCATACTGAAGCAACCACAGTGGTGAAATTAATCATTATGTTTTAATATTTTGCCTTAGGAAGTCCTGGTGGTGATAAGGATGCCAGAGATGATAACTTCCTCAGGGAAACAGGGGAGTCATATTTTGAGCAGCCACCACCATGATTTGAATTCAAAGGGATAAAATTTGGCTTCGGGTGATGCTAAGTGATTCCACTTGGCCAAGCACTGAACTAGAGACTGGGAATAAGAAAAACAGCTGCATTCTAAGTCTTTATCTTTTATCAAAATGCTATTTTTGAGTCTATACAAAACAATATAAATATGGTGGTAACTAGAAAATCCAAGAACCCTATGTTCTAATCAGAAAATTGTACTTTGAGGACATAAAAAAAATGTCAGATGTGGCCCCTGTACTACAAACTGCTTTCTTTTGCTACTCATAAGAGAGCATTAGGTTGTGTCTGAAACAGTGGCTTTCGATCAAGGGACCATAGGATACTTAGCAATGTCTTCAGCTATTGTGGGACACAACTGGGAATTGGGGTGAGGGCTACTCAGGGATGCTCTAAACATCAACAGTGTACAGGACCTGACAAGCCCATCCCCCCAACAAATAATTATCTGGCTGCAAATGTCAATAGTATTAAGGCTGAAAAACCACAACCTAAAAGCACCTGTAGCAGCCACACTCAGTCTTTATGATCTGCTGTCCCGAGAGCAAAACAAAACAAAACAAAAACACAAGAAAAAGCAAACAAAACCAATATCTTGACATGGGTGATTTCTATGTGTTTGTAGATTTCAAGGCAATTTTTCAATAGGTTAGAATGAAATAAAAAGACCACAGTAATAGGTTTTTGTTTTTTTTTTTAAAAAGAGAACAATGTTTATTAGGATATTCTGGGACGGGGGTATGGCCAAAGGAATTATGTACATTCTGTGGTGCTTGAGCGATAGGCTAACAGAAAATTCAGACATCACAAAACCACTTCCAAAGTCCAAATAGCAAAACTTGTACTTCTGCATGTAGATGTTCTTCCATGGATGTTGACAATAAAGCCCGTTGCAAAACAGCTGTGTGAGGAAGCCGTGTGGAAATGATCCCGGGAGAAATGTACAGGTGTCCTCAGGAAAGTAGATACACAAGACGATGAAATAGATGTATCATCTTCTACAAGTGGGAAACTCATTAAACATACAATATAACACGAAGACTCGAAGGAAAGCTGCCCATCGTTAGCTCCTCCTCACTGGAGTCATTGGTAACCCCTCCTAACTGGGGGCTTCTCAACAAAGCTCTCTACCCCTCACCCCAGTTCTGAGAAGACTGGGTGTCTGAACTCCTCGCGCAGGACAGAATTCTAAAAATATCCTAAAAATCAGAAGCCTTCTTCTATTCCACCATACTATAAACTGCATGAAACAGAACGAACATAAGCTGAGACATACCCTCGGGTTAAGAGTAAAAAATGCAACACCATCCAAAAGAGTACAAGAAAAAAATCCTGCAACCTAAATCTCACACAGCTTCTCAGCAGGAGTTGGATTAAACAGAGAAAATAATTTCAATATCAAGGGATAATGCACACGAGATGGGAAAACTCTTTAAAGCAAACTCTGCAGTGAAAAGTGTTTCCCCCACTCCCTTGGGTGAGAGAAGGGAAAAGAAGAGAAAGACAGATAATTAGGAGAACTATAAGGCCCTGGATTTCAGGTTTCTGAAACCATTTTTTCAACCCTCTGAGGACAATCAGCTATTTCTGAATCCAGAAAAGCACATCAGAAATGTCTGATGACAGTAAGACCACAGCCAAATAAGGCAGGGCAATCTGCAATTTGGTTCCACAGTTTCCATTCTCTCTCTTCCCCACCACCCCACATTTCAGAAATGCCTTCGGCTAAAGCTAAAAAACAAAAAACCAAATTCCAGATGAAGCACGCGTTGCACGCCAGGAAGATAATGCTGGATCATACAGCTCTGCAGCAGTTGTGACAGAGAGAGAGAGAGAGAGAGAGAGAGAGAGAGAGAGAGAGAGAGAATATGAATGAGAATCCTGCTTTATTGATGAAGCCTTTCCTGCCAGTGAGCTAACATGATCCAGGGTACCCTCACCTGTACCTGCCATAGTCACCCAGTTTGGTCCCAAGTGACTGACCTTGTCTGACTTCCAACAGCCCTGGTTTCCTATACCCAGGGCATCCACTGGATTTTCCAGTGCTTCATCCTACGTCACTTTGGTCTTACATTATGTTGGGTAGGCATCGGGGGTCCTTGTACACATTCAAAGTTTTGCTCTTTTGAATGAGCACTGCTGTTTGCTTTCCTCAGCTAAAGCAGCTCTGGTATCTCTTATTCCCACCTGCCCCAAGGCTGTTACCTGACAGGGATGACAGCCCCTCTGGTGTGCCTACCTAGCCAAGCTCATGGCCCTTTGAGGCCCAGAAGAGTGGCAACCTGGGTTCTCAGTGGTGGCCTTTCAGGCTCAGGCCTGGTGGGGGATGGAGGGGGTGTTTGCTGTCTCTGTAATGGGAGATCTGGATTTGTCATTGTTTGTATGTGTACCAGGACTCACCTCCTGGGTGACCAAGTCTGAAAAACAGCTTCACACACTATTTCTACAGAGACTATAGAGCTTCTGAGGAATGTCAAACTGAAGGATTCTGCCAGTCTAGAAAAGATGAGTGTTTTCCTAAGCTCTTGTCAGAAGGACCTACATTCTTAAGTTATTTTGGGGGGAGTGTCAGTTCCAAAGGATGGTTCATTCAGCCAGAGTACTCATTCAATAGATGTGCTGAATTGATATGCATCGACTTTGCTCCTCAGGACACTGATGGAGAGGTTGTCATCCTGGGGTTGGTCTGGGATTGGGGATGGTCCACCTTTCTAGCCAGTATCCTGTGCTTCGGGCACATTACGATCTCAGCAGACCCACTGGCTAATTTCCCACAAAGTCCACCGCATTTGGGGTTCTGCCTTTTCTGTAGATGTGGTGAGACTGTTGGGACTGGCTGGTCATGTTTAGTGCCTCCTGGGGCAAGTGCTAGTTTTTCGTCTCTCATCAGGGAACACAGTGGGCAAGTTGAAAGTTACTTCGATCCCAATTCTTTCTCCCAGGTCACCCTCAGTCATCTCAGGAGAACAAATTCAGCTCAACGCTGCTAAGACTGTGTAAATAGGCCAGTTCTTGCCATTGTGTGACAGAATAAAGTCCTTCCATGTCCCATAGTTTATCATTCAATCAGCATTTTCCAAGTATCTGCTATCGGTCATACTTTCTGCTGGGGAAGGTGGGGTGAGCAGGAAGAGGAGATGTTAAAACTAGGAAGAGACTGGAGATCTCTGGCCAGTCTTCTGGCACTCTACAAAACAAAAACGGAGACTGGTAAGAAGGCCCGGCCTGAGATGAAGAGAAGAAAATCAGAGAAAACCTTCTATTGATGCTGGTGCTGGGTTTGGCAGCTGCCCTTGAGCAAAAATAAACTCCCGATGGCAGTGGGACAAGATGTTGATATTGGCACCTGCCAGAGGCAGACAGCCGAAGTCGCAGCTGTGCTGGTCAAATGAGCTTGGAGACCTTAGGGGGCTGAGGCCTCCATGACTATTAGCAGGCTGCGCTTCTCTGCAGGCAGTTTATTGAAATCAGGTTTGTGCGCCTTCCCCACCCCTCTGGGCTGGGCCTCAGAACAATCAGAAGTGCAGGTGGCGCATCCGGCTAAACAACTACCCCGGCATTGTCTCTGGGAGGGAGGAGAAGCTCATCAGAGATACTGGGAGCAACACAGGGATTCCTGGGGAGGATAAAATAATCCCAAAGCTAAGAAGAAGGAGCTCAGAGGAGGGGTGGTAAGAAACTTCCTATTTGGCTCCTGAGAGAGGCTTCTCTATCTTCAAGGTGGGGGGAGGGGGCATCTGACAGAATTAATTTGAGTAGAGCTACATTTAGAGTGATTAGGATGAAAACTGATGGGAAGGGACCTTGTAAATACCTAGGCAATAAAGAACAAGGTGGGGGTAGAGGCATCAATAATCAATTCAAAGGAGAATGAAATCAGCCAATAGCTTAAGATAATCCTTATAAAATGAAATGTCCTGCAGAATACATCCCAGGATGGAGGCATTGGCAAAAGTCATAGATTTAAGGCCTCTGCAGTTGAGACTATTTTTCACAGGTGCAGTCCTCACGGAGAATTTTAGACAACAGACTTAAAACAAATGGTCACTTGAGAGGCAAAGCTGTATCAAAGTCAAGAGGTGTCAGATATACACATGAGATATCTATCTTAGGAATGAGAGAAAAATATGACTTCTAAGGGCGTCCAACCAAATCCCCAGCTGTTTTATTCTGGAATTTCTAAGATGATATCCCTTCTTCTGTCATCCAGATATTAACTCTGGCTTTCTATCTGTGAAGGAACTGCTGCTTAGATCAAGGAATGCTGGCTGTTTTGTTAGAAGGTTCCGACTATGATCGGTAAGAAACATGGACAGACTGCATGATTCATTCACCCATGGCCTGGACCTCCTGTGTACCTTGATCTTGCTTCATCTCTCTAAATGCTCCAAGTTCAGATGGACCTTTCTGCTGTCACTGTGCCCAGGCCACTGGTAATTCACTCCTGTCTGTTGCCACTACTTTTAAGTATCTCTGAAAAAGATGGGTCTCATGTGATCTCATTTGCTTCATCAAAGAGCAGAAGCAAGAGCAACAGAGATCACACGGGGGTATGAATCCAGGAGATCATGAACAACCTTGCAAGAAAATTAGAAAATGTTAGTTCATTTAAGCAGCCCTTTTCTGGCCCACAGTTTATTGGTGCAAATAAGTTGTGCATATCTAATTACATGAATGAAAACTTATTTTTCAAAAGACATCTCCTCTGAGGCCACTGTTTTGTAAATAATAACAACAGAAATACCCTTATGCTGGATTCTAAGAAAAGAATTTGCTAATTATATAAACTCCCACTGCTCCTACATCTCTTTTCCCAGGCACTTTACACTGACTCAAAAATGCTTTCACTCTCCCCCTCTCTAGTACAGCAGATGGAGTGTTTGGGAGTGTCTGATTTAGAGACAAGGAGGCATGTGGGGAGGGAGGCAGCTGGAAGCAGCCCATCCTCGGAACGCATGCAAGATAGGAACAGTCTCAACACAGAGCAAATCAAAGGCTACAGCAGCTCAGGAAAAGTCCTGTCCTGTATTTGATGAACTCAAAGACAACTTCTAAGACACTTTTTAAAATTACAGAGAATTGTTAAAAAAAAATGCAAATCACACTCCTATCACATTCTGGATAGTTTGTTATACTTCATGAAAAATAACCTATGTAATTCTCAACTTATGCTTTTTCTATTAGAGGCTTGACAAAAATCAGACATGGAAAAATAAATATTTAGTTGGCATTCTGAATTCCTTCTCTATATTGTGCACTTCTTCCTTTATGTGCTCTATTAAAAAGGTACCCAAACACATATTGGTCAAAGATATTCAACATCAAAGTGGAGTGCATGTGCTTCTAATCAGTTTGGCAATTCTGCCTTTTTTCTCTGAAATAAGTAGGGCATGGCTAGACTTGATCAGGGCATCATGGTCTGCATAGACCTCAGTTACTGTTTTGTTTTGTCAAAATTAATTACAATGGGATACTTCCTGCGAGAGACCCAAACTTCAGCAGATAGGCCCTGTATTCAGTAGCACCCTAAATATCTGGACTGATGGACAGAAAGTAGTGAAATTTTTTGCTTTTAAGTACTCCAAGAGGAAGTGAGACTAGGTAAAAGATTTAAATCCTTCACCTGCTTCAGTCTTGGGACAAATGACAGTGTTTCAGGTCACCATGTTAAATTGAGATCACACTGAGTGGCAGAAACCTTGCTTGGCTTGCTTTTATAAGAATCTCTCTAATATGCTGTCTCCCTGTTTATTTAATCAGCAACTTATTTTCAAATTGAGGATTTGGTCATTCAAATCTGCTTTTATTGCCAAAGAAAAATGAGATCTTTGTTAGTGATAGATGAGGCTTTTCAAAATTTAATTTATGTGTTGCATATCCATGCATTCTTCAGTGAAGGCTGCCCTTGTTAGCACTGAAAACTCCCATTTCCTCTTTGGTCATCTGAAGCTAATTAGAGCTGCTGTTTACTGCAGAAGTAATCAATAGCTTTCTATAGTGGATCACATAGAATCAGACCCATGTGCAATTAGCCCAGTGTAGATACACAGAGATACCTTAATTAAAATAAAATATGCTCTGTGAGAGATATGCTCTCATAGATAACTTGCATGCCAAATATTTTGACACATTTAATGTGTTTATTCAGTGTAAGAGTCTTTATGGAACTTTTCACTAATCAAATACATTTGGGTGTCTGATGAATTTCCCTTGAGAACATTTTGAACTGAAAAAAGTCAGTTCTGAGTATTGTACATTTGTGTTTATTAACATTTGGATATAAATGTACTTTGAACACCCGTAGAGCTACAAGACTATGCCTTTATCTTGGATTTCATATATCTCCTCCCCCTAGTAATCTGATTAATCTTACAAGGCAAATATCAGCAGGCAAAGGGGATCAGTAGAAATGTGCACCCCAGGTTTTCTCCTCCATCCCCTCTCCATGGGGAAAGAAAGCTAATGCTCCCTAACTCTCTATTAAGGTAGAATCTCCTCCTTGTCACTCAGTTTTGCAGAAATATGGCCACTAGTACTTCATCATCGTAGGTTCTGAATCTTTCCTTCTAACCCAGACCAATCAAATGTTGACCCACTTGATCCAAAAGCCTTCCTTCTTTTTCACATAGTCAGTCACAGTCTGTCACGAAGGACACAGAACAAAGATGCAAGCAGATTCTTGATGACCTTCAGACCAAACTGCTCTCAACAGTGGCCAAGACATCGCAGTCAGGAGTAAAGACAGTTCTTAGGAAAAAACTGTGTACCCTGGCATGGAACTGCTTCAGAAGAAAGGCCAGCATGCCCTTGTCCCCCATCCTAGTCAAAACTGCCTTTGTCAGGTAACCTGAAATCCAAAGTACTAGAGTGTGTCAATGGCAAGGGTGCCATTAAAGACTGCAGAACATTTACAAGTAGCTGCCAGTTATCCTCACAGTTCTGCGCTCTTGCATTTCAAGAAATGATAAAAGACAATGTTTGGCTGCTCTGTTTCCTCCTGCCTGTCCACAGTAACGTGATGCAGAGCTTTCTGCGAAAGCACGAGGCTCCTCAGAGTCTGCTTTTGAAGAGCTGCATTTGTGAAGTTGATGTCGGAGCTAACACTACGTATGAGGGTAAAACAAGCTCCGTGTATTTTGTATTAAACCATCAGTAAAAAAATGAAGACAGTATCATTACTTTCAAAATATAGAAAGCCAATAGTTGAAACCATTTAGTAGTAAAAGTTTTTTTCTACATATAACCTCGTAAGTGTAAAGAGTATTAGAGCAATGCGACAGCTATATTTGACTCTTGTTAGGTTAAGGGCTTCTCACTCAGGTAAGGCTTAGGATCAGGAGAGCGTCGCTCAGTGATCGAGGTACCATGGTGTTGCACACCCATTCCCCCTCTCTGTTTTGACTAAAAGACAGATGCTATATTTGGATATGATAGGTGTTTTTTGTCTGGGGGGAGAGTGCAGAACTGTTTATAGTACATAAACATTCAGCATGGAAAATGCTAGTACATATAGAAAAGTGAACATCAGTACAAGCTTGTTTCCACAAGGTTCTCTCTCGATGAGAACCTTCGTTTTGTGGCACAAAAAGCTTGGCATCCGTGTCAGACTGCAGTTTATGTCACTAGAAATCAAAGCCATTACATGAGATATGGAAGATTCTTTAGAAATATTAACTTCTTATCTGGCTAGTAAAGGCCAGAAGTAAAACTGCTAAAATCATTCTCCTCCTCCTCATCATCATGAAAAACATGACCCCGGTTTGCTTTAAAGTCAAATTTACAAACTGACCCTTTAAAATACAGCATGTCACAAAGCCTTCTGAGTTTGGAATGTAGCATTGCATCAGATTTTCCACAAAAGCCCCTAAGGATCACAAGAAGCTTTCTTAAAATAAAATAAAATAAAATAAAAAAGAAAGAAAGAAAGAAAGAAAAAGAAAAGTTCCAGCTGGGGGGAACTGGTTCTCAACTGAGCTCCTAAAACTGGAATTTCAGATATACAAGAGGACAGGAAACAGATAACTTGGTTTTTGTCTTTGTACATGTCCATACTGGTTTTTTTTTTTTGTTGTTGTTGTTGTTTAATGCAGCTACGATGTTTCTGCCAAAGATAAAGATAACAGGGTGGACAGAGCAGTTACCACCAGAACCAGTAGTGGGCTCAGATTGCAGCTTGGAGGAGCAGCCATTGATTTTGTGGTTATGTGGCTGGAAGCACCAAGACCATCCTTTTCATAATCATGCTGTAAGAAAGAATGGTTTCATTATCACATACTGCATGTATTCATTCTACCCCAGTAGATTTTAACTACACTCTTTCTCTCCCCTACTTCCCACTCCCAACTCGCTAACCCACTCACCAAAACTGACCTTTGCACTGAGACTTTAATTCACTGACTTGAACATGGATGGGTGAGAACTGGACTCTTGATAAAGTGTTTAACATTTGTTAAGATCATTCTCCTCCTCATCATCATGAAAAACATGACCCCAGTTTGCTTTACAGCCAAATATTAAAATCCATTTGGGGGGAAAATATTTACTCTCAGATATTCTTGCCATTCTTCACCCCTTCTCCCCAGACCCCCCGCAGCTGTGCAACACGGATCCCTTCTCCTTCTGGGTACCACTGGCTGAGGAGGAATGCTTGCTGTCTTTCCCCACTATGGAATGAGGGCAGGAAAAACCATTTCAGGAAACTTGTCCAGTCAAGGGACAGTTCACACAGAGATGGGTCATAAACAGCATCAGAGACAGGCAGCAGCTTTTCCCTCCAGGAGCCAGTTTAATTCTAGATTTTATAGATGAGGAGTCAGAGCATGCACCTGCCTTGCCCATTGATGGGAGGGTCCAAATCAGAACCCAGGCTTCTGGATTCCCAGCCAGCACAGCTGTCCTTCCCCAGGATCGACTCCTCTGTCCCCATCACCAGTACCTGCTTGACCCACAAATGCCACAACCCACATAAGCAACTAGAGTTGGTACCCAGCAGAATTATCGGGTTCTCGCCTGTAAATTGGGGAGAGGAATGTACCTGCCCTATTTACCACCGGGCTGCTGTGGGGTCAGAGGCGCTGCAGTTAGAGAACACTTGGTGAGCAGTCAGTTGCTAGGTATTTTCTCCGTGCCAGATGATTTTACATGTCTGTGATCACAGGGAGTCTCATGGCATTGGAACAACAATGTCAGTGCTGGGGCCTGCTTCCGAGATGAGGACCCCAGGTCCCACACTTACTTCTAATTTTGCTAACTGGAATCCAGAACCTGCACCTTGCTCAAAGGGCAAGATGGGCATGTTTTCTGGACCTGAAGCCTTATTGCCTTTGAACCTTTTAGTCAATACCCTGCCCTAGGGGCCCAAAGGCTATGTCCCTGTAAATGCAGGAAGCCCCCAAATGAAACAAAACTTACATCAGAAAGACAGAGATGTGTGCTGCCCGAAACATTGGATTTCAGCTTCTGTGCCTGGGAAGAGACAAGAAAAAAAACAAACCAATAAAAAACAAAAACCAAAACCGCGCAAACATAACACAGAAGAGTAATTATTAACGATCCATTAATCAACTGTTGAGGGCAGTACTATCCGATAGATACGTGAACCATGACTGTGAGCCCATATATAATTAAAAATCTTCTAGTAGTCACATAGGCAAGAGATAACAGGTGAAGTCAACTTTCATAATATGTTTTATTTAACCCAATATATTACTATTTCAATATGTAATCAATAAAAACATCATTAATGAGATACTTTGTATTCTTTTTTTTCCTTACTACATCTTCAAAATTTGGTGTGTTCGACATGGCATGTCTTTGTTCAGACTTGTCCCATTTCAAAGGCCAGTGGCTACTGAAGAGGCAGCACAGGCTAAGTTATTGGAGAAAAAAATCTTAAACTGATCACTCATTTACACTTCTGAGTGCTGATTTGGGGGAAGAACCTCCTTCTAGGTAAATAGATTGCAATACAAATCCCTATTTATAGTAATATAGAGAGAGATCTTCCTAAGCTTGTTTGTTCATGTATTTATTTGTTGCTCCAGTTAACAAACACTTATTGAGCACTTACTATTTTCCAATACTGGGAATATGATGGTGAACAAAAAAAACATGTTTCCTGGACTCATGGGGCTCCCCTCCAGTAGACTGAACCCTTACTGTTCAGGGGTTAAGGCATAGGGCAGGGACCCTTTCAGGCAGCTACCCTCAAGGAATCCTGCAGGGCCTTACAGATCCTCAATCCAGCAATATAAAACTGCTTCCAGGCAGGATGCGTTGGCTCACACCTGTAATCCCAGTATTTTGGGAGGCCGAGATGGGTGCATTGCTTGAGCCTGGAGTTCAAGACCGCCTGGGCAACACAGAGAACCCTTGACTCTAAAAAAAACACCTTAAAAAAATTAGGTAAGTGTAGTGGCACACGTCTGTCGTCCCAGCTACTCAGAAAGCTGAGGCAGAATAGAGCCCAGGAGGCCAAGGCTGCCATGAGTCATGGTTGTTGTGATCGTGCCACTGCACTCCAGTCTGGATGACACAGTGAGACCCAAACCCTAAATAAATAAACAACAAACAAAATACAACTGCTTCCAGGGCAGTTGCAAGGGGGCTGAGCTGTGAAGGCACTGAGATGCTTCTTTCCCCTCAACTGGAACAACTCTGCCCTGGTACCTGAGAATTTAGTTGAAAAAAGTTTCCATTGTTCAAACAATTACAATGAAAACACGTACGGAAACTACTGACTTCAGTACAATTCTTCCATTTTACAAAGGAAAACAGACCCTCGAGAAGATAAGTGACTTATCCAAGATCACACAGTAATTTACTTAGAGTCAGGATGCAGACCAAGTCTCATCAACTCTTGAATGAAAATGTGCAACCCCCTGCATTACGGTGTTTCTTTCAGATTCTACCTCCTAAAACATCCACACAAAGAAATCCTCCCACAAATCCCCCATCTCACCCCCAGCAATAGGAGCCCTTTAGCACTGACAGAGAGCTCATTTGCCAACATTATGAGCCCTGGTTAAGTGTCACGTCTGAATCAAGGCGTATCTGGGGAGCCAACTCAGTGTGCAGGGCACCAGCAGGCTGCCTGTTGGAAGACTTCTGCAACTCATTGAAGACATGCTAGGTTGAAATGATAGCATGTTCACCCAAGGAGTAATTTATTGGCCATAATGCTACTTGGGAGGCATCATAATCTTTACCTATATTTGCATATGCCAGCTGTGAATATGAAATAGAAACCTTTAAACAGGCATCAAGAATAAGGCACTGTGAAGCATCCCTGGGCTGTTCAAAGGTCACTAAATGTTATGTATAAGAAGATCAGAAGGGAAATTGGAAGAGGAATTGAATCTGACTCAAAAGCCTACTTTTAATCTATATTAATAGCGAATCTGGTCCACTGCATTGTTACCTACAGAGAATAATGTACAGAACCTTGTATGTTTTATTTCCGTTCAAGTTTGGAATTGTGCCCAGACACCAAAATGGCCCTAAAGCATCACATTCTGCCTTTTCTAGGCCATAATCTACAAAAGACATAAACCCTTGCTAAGGGCCTTTGCATAACTAATAAGTCCACTAAATTGCACAGAGAAGGCAGCATGACTTCTAGACTGGATTGCATCACACCCTCAAGTTGTTTCTGTGCTTGTGATCACAGTTAGGCTGCACCTCGGTGTCCTAGACCACGGTGGTCTCTAAGAGTTCTAAGGGCTGGGCAGGGCTCCTTCCTGCTTTGTTCTGTGTGATTAGCACCAGTAGGCAGTGTTTTACTCATCGTGTACACAATTTTGACACTCACTAGCTGTACTGCAGGAACGTGTTGATGCACTGGTATAATCCTACCATTAGTAAATGACTGTAAAGGGGCTTTCATCAATAGGCTAGAAAAGGCCTTAACCGTAACAGGTTTTCTTAAGTGGACTCCAACTACATAGATACATTTCTGACTCTCATTAGTCACGGAAGGTTTCACACCATATATAGCATTTATAAGTTTTCAACCAGGTAGACATGCTGAGTCTAAAATCCCAGGCTCTTGTCCTCCATCTGAGAATGGCTGGGATAGCTTCAGTCATACAGGAAAATGCATTCAGGCTAGCTCCAAGTCTCTGGGCTCTTGTTCCCTGAAAAGTGGGCATCCCCATTGACCTCTATATAAAGGAAATGGTCAGTTTCTGGCTTTGCCTCCCTGCAGCCCCGTTGGCTTGACTGAAGCTGGAGGCGGCAGCCCCCACACTCATCTTGCTTGGAGGACCATTCTGGGTGGCATACCTGGATGAAGTGCTGGGTCCAAGTAAGAATGTGCAGCCAGGCCCTTCCAGAGGATGCTCTCCTGTTAAATACCTTCCCAACCCACAGAAGCACTCAGCACTCCAGGGGCTTAGCAGTCTGCCCATAAGCCTCTCCATACTCTTATATGATATATTAACAAGCTTCCTACAGAGTGGCCTGGGTGCACAGGAAATCACCTCTGCTGTAGAGGCAGAGCAGAGTGGTCCTGGAGTGCTACCTAAACCTAGCATGGAACACTATAAGGTCTGTGATACTGATCAGAAGGTGAAGAGCAAATGTTACTGATGATTGAATTGGCAGGTGTCACCCGGGTAACAGAATCAAAGGATTACACACCAATGTGAGATCTTTTAAAATCTCTTGATGAACAAGATAAGGGCCAGAGTGTGTCTGCTGCCTAGACTAGACAGGTCAACAACAGACTACATCGCTAGGCGGTGCGCCCCGTGCCTGTACCAGTGTTCATGCTGCAGATGCAGGGGCAGAGCCTGGAACATAGAGCTGTGAGTGCCTGGCTGGTTGCAAGCTTATGAGACCCGTGGATGGCATGAAGCCCCAGTGACCACCAAGAGTCAGAAACCTACCTACCTGTGCTTCAGAAACTCTGGGTCTTAAAGCTCACTTTAGAAGCCCAAGAAACCTGTTATTTCCACATTTTTTTTTGAGCTAGAGTCTCACTCTTGTCTCCCAGGCTGGAGTGCAGTGGTATGCTCATGGCCACCGCAGCCTCGACCTGCTGGGTTTAGACGATACGCTATCACGCCCGGCAAGTTTTTGTGATTTACTGTAGAGACGAGGTCTCATCAAGTTGCCTAGGCTGGTCTCAAACCCCTGGGCTCAGGCAATCCTCTCGCCTCAGTCTCCCAAAGTGCTTGGATTACAGGCTGAGCCACCATGCCCAGCCTATTTCCACATTTTAATGGCTTTTATCTTGAGCGTTTTTGCAATCATCAAGTTATCACTGTCTCACTAGTCAAGTACAATAAATGAAAACAGATAAAACTACAGGGCATCCCTCATTTTCAACTTCACAAAGAGTGCTTATACACTATTTTTATTTTATTTTATTATTTTATTTGAGTTGGAATCTCACTCCATCGCCCAGGCTGGAGTGTGCAGTGGCATGCTCATGGCCAACCCAGCATCAAGCTGCTGGGCTCAGGCGATCCTTCTGCCTCAGCCTCCCAAGTAGCTGGAACTACGGGCATGCACTAGCATGCCTGGCTTTTTTTTATTTATTGTAAAGATGAAGTCTTGTCAAGTTGCCCAGTCTGATCTCGAACCTGTGGGCTCAGGCAATCCTCTCATTCAGCCTCCCAAAGTGCTGGGATTACAGGCTTGAGCCACCACGCCTGGACACTTTAAATGCTTTCTCAGTTGCTAAAAACTGGGACAGCCCCAGGAAAATTAAAAAGGGAAAAAATAAGAAACAAACTTCTGGAACTCGGTAAGATATAAGGTAAGTTAGAAACTGAAAGAGTGGCTGGGCTCGGTGGCTCAGCTTGTAATCTGGCGCTTTGGGAGGTCGAGGTGAGTGAATTGCCGTGACCCTGGGGGTCCGAGACCCGCCCAGGCAACTTGGCGAGACCTCATCTCTACAATAAATCAAAAATTTAGTCGGGTGTGGTAGCGCGTGCCTGTAGTTCTAGCTACTTGGAAGGCTGAGTGGAAGGATCGCCAGACTCCAACTCAAAAAAAAAAAAAAAAAGGAAATTGGAAGAGTAACTTTTATTCCCTGAGTTATAAACCTACATAACCAAGGGTGCAACATGGAAGTGTCTCTTCTGTGAACAGCCCTTCTGCTTATGGGATATCCAGGGACCCAGCACAGAGCTCAATCAGCCTGCACCTACCTACACACCCAACCTTACAGTTTGTGGTTTTAAAATACAGTATGTCTTTCAAAAAGACATACAGAAGAGATGTATGTCATTTTTTAAAAAAATCAACTTGAACTATCATGATAATATGTCGAAAAATCTCTTTTATGAGACCGTGCTTCCTAGCATCTAATTTATAATTATACACTTTAGGGGAAGTTGCCCGACTCTGAGCTGGGGGAAATGACACTATTAAAACATCATACCTTGAGGTTTTCATCTTGAGAATGAGAAGATGAAAAGTATACCAGAGAAGGCTGTCCCTAAACCGAGAGCGTTCCCTGCACTCTGGAAAATGAGGGAACCCTGTTCTTCAGGCACTTCATAAACCTTGTCCCTCCAGCAGCTATTGCTCTCGAGTTACAAAATTGTCACTGGCCGTAATCCGCAAGTCCAGGCACGTCACATAAAAGAATTTCCAGGGCACTGTAATTGCAAGGCCAGACCTCGCTAGTCCCTGACACCAGAGGGTTAATAAATGCATTAGATGCTGTTAACCTCTGTTACCTGGAGTCAGAGCAGTGACTCTCCTGCTTTTTACCCCAGTGATTAGCATTTGGAAAGCCTGCCTTGGTGCCAACAGCTTTCCTGTACAGAACACACAGACACACACATCATTTATAGCTCTGAGTCGAGTCCTCACATGGGTTCTGTCCCACAGTAGGCTCTCCCCAAGCTTGAGGGACAGGTCAGGCTTGTGAGCAGCATGCTTGCTCTGATTATGGAATTGGAGACTTAAAAGCACACCAGCTCGGAGCCTGGCCTTTGCTGCCCCAGGACTCCCTTTCTGTAGAGAAGCCAGTGTTTAATCTTAAGTTTTAGGCAGCTGTCAGCCAGCAGGGCATGGAACATTTCTCTGCTCTCCTCCATACATAAGAAAAGCCAGTTTCTGCTCTACCTTCAGAAAATAAAGCCAGAGGAAATTGCCCAATCCAATAGCAACAGACTGTCCAGGCTGCAGCCAAATAGTCATAATTAATGATGCTCTGGTTCTTTTCTCCCTTGCCTTACTGATTAGAAAGATTTGCTATATTAGGAACCTGTTTGCTTAATGACAGAATACAAGCAATAAACAGAGAAATACACAGACTGTAAAATGCAATCAACTTTGCTCTCCAGCACTCACTAAGTACCTAGTCGCATCTATCACACTTGTCAATACCAGTTTATTAGCATACAAGTCTCTTTTACAGCATCAATTGGACTTTTGCTAGAAAAAAACCATGACACGAGTTCTTCACAAAAGAGTCCACAAGCAAAAGTCTAGAACTCAAAGCCATTTCTCAATTTAAATCTATACATCTTATGTTTTCTTGTAGGACAATCAAAGGAAGAAGGGTATGCATCATATTCCAAAGGGTGACTGAGAAGAGGAACCTGCTTCAGAGCGTACATTTTTCATATTATATTTTAATCAAATAGTCTCACCTGATTGTAGAATTCTATGGGTAATACATACTACATAACAATTCTATTGCATACCTGATACCTATTTGCCCAAATTAATTTCTGCACATAAAAAGAAGACAGAAAAAAGAAGCCACTTGCTAGTGAATCCAAGCTAAGTATGGTATGGTGGTCCACCCAGTGGCCTGGAGCCTTACATTCTCTTTAAACTTTTTGGATTTTGCCTATTGACTTTTGGAAGAGCTGGGAGAGGTTTTAATTGCTGGTCCGGTCACAAGCAGTTGGTCATCCTTTCTGAAATCCCTGCCACTGTCTATCTTGAAACTCGCCTTCCTGGAGATTTGCTTTTCCTACAAACTTGGTAACAACCACTTGCAACCACTGGTCTGAATAATGTGCAGTAAAGTCAGCTGCGTAAAACAAGTGGACACATAAATAAGGCCTACTCTGAGCCTTTGGGCTTGGATGTTTGTCTTTCAGGGCCTGAGCTTGGCAGGGAAGGAATCTATTTTCTCCAAGCTGAATTCTGTGGAGCCTCATGGACCCTGATCCAGACCAGGAGGAAAACAAGGGGCTGCAAAGGCAGCTAGGGTGAGCTGGGGCCAGTGTCCTTCTGAAAAGAGCCTGGAGTAGTCCTGGGTGGTTTTTCTACCTCCGAGCCAGGGACTGTTTGGTTTTCTCCATCTACTCCTCCCGGAGACACTTTATCTCCGTGTTACTTGAATCTCAGCCAAAAGGCTTTCATTACATTAAGCTCTCTGAAGGCCTTGTAAAGATATTTCACTCAGTACAGGTTTCAGGAAGGCCCAGGGGTGCCAAGTTTAGTTAGTCTGGACAGGTCAAGCATGGTCATAGAATAAGGGCCTGTACCCAAAGTATGGCTCAGATGGAGGCTAAGCTATGTTTGGAAGAGGCCTCCAATAATAGATGCGTAGTGAACTGAAAAAAAAGCCAGATTTGAGGTATATGATTGTAGCCTTGAAGGTGACATGGAGACATGCTCTGGATTCTAGAAGAGCTTAGATTCCTGGCACCTTTCGGGCAGTCAGAATTAAACTGTGCAATTTAGCTTGAGCACAGTGCCAAGCACAGAGCAGAAACCCTCTTCCCTGACCCGACTGGGAACTGGGCCCGTAGGTGGTCAATTGACAAATTAAGTGAAAGGGCAAAATCATTTAAAATGGCATGTTTGTATGGATCTCTAACTTAAAATCTAAATGTCATTCCTTTACTGATTTTTGGATACATGACCAAGGTTACATTTTTTTTCTTTGTTTTCCCTAAGAGTCTATGGATTAGAGCTCCCTGGCTTATGTTTGCATAAGCTACGCCTATAATTCATGGTCTGCAGTTCCCAGTTTCAGCTTATTTAAAACAGGAGTGACGTTTATTTGACACCACAGAGGAATCTCAGTCAGAATCTTCCTACATTTTTATAATTTTTCTTAGTCTTTTTCAGTTGTCTCGCCCACACCTAAAAAGTCACTTTTTAATTTGGTTTAGAATTTGCCTTTTCAGATTTATCAACTAAGTTTACATTGAAGTAATTATGTTTTTCTTTGTGCTACAATTTCAGGGATTCGTGTAATATTTAGTAAATGATGTAAGCAAAATTCCAAATACAACCAGCACACAAAGGTTTAAGGACAAATCTACTTGATATTTGGAAGGCTCTGTCCCAACTGTAGAGAGCAAGGGGCAAATGTGGGCAGACGGGAAGCCCACCAGGGTGGAGCATCCAGTCCACCTTGTGCACTAGCCAGCACTTCTGCAGGGGAATGGACAGGTTGGCTTCTGAGGTGAGCTGGTTAAGTGAGGGTTAGTTAAGAGTGCTTCTGCTATAATTTAGGACTGGTAAAAAGAACACAGGTTATGAAGGTCCTTAGTGCTGATTTTTTAGCTATCTGCTATGATTCTAATAATCCCTGCCCCACTGTCTAAATCATAGGGTTATTGTGAGAATCCAATGTGATACTCTAGATAAAAGTCCTTTTAAAATACAAGTCTCTTATCCCCTCTGCCGTCCCCGGTCATTCTTGGATTGGAGCAATGGTGGGAAAAATGCAAAACTTCAGGCTAATTGGTCTTGTTAACATGGTATTGGAGGGAGCTGGCTCATGATCTTCGATAATTCCTTGGATTTAAAAATGAATGCAATGAAAGAGACACAGTCTGGTAAGATATATCAACAGTCCTCCATTAGCTAAGCAGTCCCCTGGGCTCCCCTGTCCATCTCAGGCGCACCATAAAAGGACGCCTGTAGCCCTGCACTTGTAATTTAACACTAATGGCAAGATGGCAAGGAGTGCTGTGTGTAGGCTCTGTCTACAGCATGAAGCTTAACAGGGCGTCCTAGCCAGGCTCACTTCTTCTTTTCATAACTTCACAGGATCATCTTACATCTTTTTTTTTTTCTTTTCCCTACACTGGGGCAAATGCAGGTTGCAAAATTCATTAGAGAACTGCTTGTTTTTGTTCATGGTTAACTTGCTTGATTAGTAAGATATTCAAACAAGAAGCAATTATGAGCTGTATTTTAGAAAATTATGCCCAATTAACAATAAGAGGATGATAAACAATATATGAAAGACACTTTGATTGGGGGTACGGGGTGTGTGTGTGTGTGTTATGTACAGCCAATATTCAGCATTAACAGTATAAAGACAACTAGGAGGGGCAGACCTAAAATGAAACATTTGTTTCCTCAGAATGTGCAGTTGGAAATGCAAATGGGCAAGAGCAACAGAAAAGATTCATTGTTGTCCCTGATGAGAAGTGCATGAAGCCTATCTCATCAGACACACATCCTCATCACTATCAGATAATATTTATTAAGCCTCTCATTCTCCTGTGCATTTATGTGCAGCTGAGTGCAGCCCTGTAATGGCTCTGTGACTTATGGTGGTTACTAAGGTTTGATATAAAACACACATAACGGATCAAGGGCTTTTGTTCATCCTCTGGTTCAGAAGATGGAGCACTATTGGTGCTGAAGAAAGCAAGGCAAAAGCAAAAAAATTAAAAATTTCAAAAGGTATGCTTTTAGTAGATAGAGAAAAATATTCTAGAAGATATAGAAAAACCAAGTAGACTAACAGTGATGATGACTGTGATCATTACTGTCACTAATAGCCTTAACTGACAACAATCCCATCCACATCTTACCAAAGAATCCCGATGACCCAAACCACTTTCTGAGGGGGCCCTCTACGTACAGATCAGGATCAGGAGCTCAGAAAGGTTGTGACTTGCTTCAGTCTCCACAGCTTGGAGTGGCTGCACTGAGAGTCAAACACAGTATCTCCAACTCCAAGACCCAGGCATATTGACTCTGTGCAGGACATGCTACCCATTACCTCACATAATCCTTATACTAACCCTTACAAGTAGCTCCTGTTATCTTGCTGACAGCTAAGGAAGGTTCTGAGGGGTGCAGTAATAAGCCCTGAGGTCACAGAGCCGGCACACACAGAACTGGCTCAGGCAGCCTAGAATCAACGGAGCGTCTGGCAAGTGGTACAAAGCACAAGGGGTCTTCCCAAGTCTCATCCCAGAACCAGGAACAACTTCTGCAAATGCAGCTTCCGTCACAAGTCGGAGGTTAAGCCAGGCCGGGTGGTTTCTGCTCAGGAACTCTGCAGGTGAGTGCCTCACCGAGGTCCTTGCAGCTAGGGGCAGGCAAGGGACAGCCACTCTAAGGAAAACTCCCAAAATGTCTACTCAATAATCACCATGCTGAGTTTCGTCTCTAGACATTCTCATTCATGATATGGCTGCTCTCAGGTCTACGATATGAGGGGCCAAAGGGAAAGGAAGCTTTCGGCTGAATTTTACCCTGCAAGAGAACCAGAGCCATTTTCTTCCACATTGTGGATTTCTGTGGTTCAAGAACAGGCAGAGCCTATTATTTAGGGGAGGCACACTTGGTTAGAAGTCCTAAGGATAAAAGGTCAGTAGGGGATACAAGAAATTGGATTTATTTATAGTATATGATCTAAGTGTGCTCAGAGGTATTCTCATAGGTTACCCAGAACAAGAGAGCATATTTATAGCCAAGATGGTGCAGACATCCTATTCCTTTTTATTAAGCATGTTTATTACCTAGCAATTGGGTTAAGCAATTGTCCAAGGGCTGAATTACTGTCCTTCTGATGGGCTGGCCTCACTGCCCTCTGGACCACAGGTGCAGGTGGCCTAATGGCTCTTCCCACAATGCACTGGGGGGAGGGGCTCATCTTTCCACCCCCATCCTTAAGTCATTCTTCTTGTTTTTTTGAGAATAGTGGTTTAAAAAAAACGTGCTTAGGAGACGACATCATAAACAGGTGATCATAAATAAGTGGGCTAGTTCTGCAAGGTAACATACCTATATGATGGCCAAATTCATTTTTCAGATGAATTTTGGGGTAAAGGTCACTGGATGCCTTCTCAGCATAGTCTCCTCCTATCTCGTGGTCAGCAAAGACCACCCAGGAAGATAAAATAATGATACAAATAGTTACTGTCCCGGAGGCTGAGTTACTGTGATGGAGGATTTTAATTTGTTTGATAATTACAACGCTCCTAGGCAATAGTGCTAATCATTATCCTATTACAGATGATGAACCCAAGGATCAAAGAGATTAAACTACTCAACACCTTAGTCCACAGAAGAGTTTGGGTTTTATTGTAGCAAGAACTGGTTCTTCAGTATCTTCTTCTCCTAGGCGCAATAGCCTCCTTTTCCCAAAAAAGGCAACTTTGAGAACGAACCATCCTGCTGTTGGCCTCCTGTTTGCACAATTGCTTGTCAAGCATCAGTTCGATCAGTGCTGTATTCTGCTTGAGATAAATGAAGGGGGACCCAAAAAACCCAGACTTTACGTATAAAAATTGTGTCTTTATTCTTACATGTTTAAACTTCAGTCACCTTCTAAGTACTCTCCATTTGATGCAGTAAACCTATCAATCGTTTTTTCAAAATAGTTTTTGAGTTCATCGATTTTGATGTCTTTTAGTGCTTCTGTTGTTTCTGTGTTTCACCTCTTCCAGAGCAGCAGAATGTTTCCCTTTGAGGACTTTTTTCACCGGGGAAACAAACAAAAAATTGCCCAGGGCACGATAGGGTGAAAAGGGAGGGTGGGGCATTGGGGTCATGCCATCTTGGGTCAAAAACTGCTGAATGTTCAGCACGATGTGGACAGGTGTGCTCATAAATTACCCATCGTGACATGGGCAAACATGTTGAAAGACTCTTCAAAAACAAAAAATTCACTGAAGTCGAATGCAGCCTCTCACAACAATGCTAGCTGGTACACTGATGTTGATGGGTTCCTAAAACACTTAACTAGCAGGGAAAGTCTATAGTACAAGGGCCTCAGCCTCCAAAAAATAATTCCGGGTTTTTTTTTTTTTTTGGTCCCCTCTTGTATTATTTTAAAGTAAGTGTCATTGGAGTAAAACAAATGATGGTATTGCCTCCACTCTCCACAGGACCACAGAATCACTGAGTGCTACTCACTATACCCATTATAACACAGTCCCGGGGTATACTGGGGCGAGGATTAAGATGAGACAACAGCTGAAGCCCAGAGCAAATGCCCGTCCCCAGGCGGCAAGAATGTCTTTCAGCATCTTTGCTGAAATAACTATGATCTGCCAAAAGATTCCAAATGGCAGGCATGGACAGCCTTAAGTTGTTTTCAAGCAACACCAAACATCAACAGAAATACTCTAGAGCCAAGCTGACAAAGATGGGTGAGTCAACTAAAGAACTGATTGAGAAACTGTGTCATTTTTGGGATGATGGAAGACGAGGGTTCTAGCCACTGCAGGTGACCATTCTCCAGCGTATTTCAGGTGAAGAGTTCAAAATTAACCTGCCTACTATTTATGTAAAAGGTACTGCTGTCCGTAACACTGAGTGGTAATGCACTGTGAACCCCTGGAAGATCCCTGGACTGCTCCCCAGAGAAGAAAGAGCCCAGCCACATGGGACTTCCTCTGACAATTGCCTTTTCTGTAGCAGAAACAGGGCTCTGAGCCAGAGCTGGTCTGCCCAAGAATTATACCGTACTCAGGGGTCCTGGGACCCAATTCCTCATGGTGTGCTCTGTGAGCTATGTGATAACTGTATTTGTGTACCTGGCCCAGGGCCACCTGATTTGATGTCTGACAACATACTCCTAGAAAATTCCAGAAATATAATAACATGAATTACAATTGCAATGATGGCATGAGATAGCACCCTCTCCCTGAGTTATATGCTAACACTTTTGTATTCCTAATGATAGTATATACTTAAATTATAATGTAGGGTCCCTTTTTGCCATTTGCTTTATAGAATGGTGGAGTATGAATTGTATGGAGGTGTTAACCAGAGGCTAGGAGTTGGAGGCGAGGCAGTGGGATCAAGGGCCATTTGTGACTTCTCAAGATAGAACCAATTTACTGCCTGTTTTAGCTGAAGTTCTCCTGGCCTCTCTAGTGTTCACCCAGTGCTTCGCAAATAGGTTTATTCTAGCTCTAAGAGATTAGGAATAAAAGACTAGAAAAAGAGAGAGAAATTATAATTCAGAGATACTACACTGAGTGCGCTTAATTTGGAGGGCATCTGGCTACATTGTTGTTAAGAAAAATAGATCCCTCGGCCGGCCTTTGTTGAAAAGGTGACATCTGGGTTCATTAAAGGTGTGCAATAGATTTTGATAAAAGCTATTTTTCTAGTCATTAAATTGGTTTTTAGGAACTTTACACTCTCCTTCATTTGAACAATTATTAAACTATAAAATAGAATTGCACAATTGCTAAAACCGTAATCTGAAATTTTACAGCCAGCTATAAAATGCTATATTATTAAACTATACTGAAGATGCTCAAGCCCATTACAACTTTTTAAATGAATTATAAAACCCTTTACCGCTGATAAAATAATCTTAAATTACAGTATTATGTATTCTAACAATATGTTGAACCAAAGTTTGCTACAATGCAAACATGCCAATCACAAAGAAATCATTATTTGAATTAAGTTTGCAGAAGCTGGCAATCTGATAACAGCTATTTCAGCAATAAGGCAGCCTAGCACCTGATGTCTACAGGCTGGGCAGGACGTCTTGTCCTCCAAGGGAGGTACCTTTCCCAGTGTCCCTTCAACCACAGGACTAGGAGTCAGTGCCACCAGTGTTTAAAGGCTGCACAAGAGACATTCAGTTGGACTGTGGAGATTAAGAAAAGGCTTGTGATAACAGCACTTTTTTTCCTTAACATCTCCCCATGAGAGCTAAAAAATGCAAAATGTTGAGTTACTGAGTAGCTGCCGTGTACATGTATGAAACCTATGATGTAGAGTGATACACGTACATACTTATCATGAAAACCTGGCCCCCAAAATTAAGTTCCTATTTTTTTTTCAGCACCAGTTATACCCTGCATGCTTCCATTTCCAGTCAGGTTGAATACACAATTGAAAATGTATTTCAGTTTGCTGGATTGATTGGCAGCCTTAACAGAGTCATACCCAATTTTAAGCTCTGAATTCAAGCACTTTTCTGGCTAAAGGGCTTTGAAAATGTCCTATAAGCTGTTATCATAAAAGGTGTTTTTACAACAGCCTCCTCCTCCTGGGGTTAATGTGGGTGGATTCTGGGATGCAGTTTCCGTCTGAGCTCATCTGCCGGCATCTGGAATCACAGAGAGACAGTCCAAGGAAGTCACTGGCAGCCTGTCCGTGCCAGGAATAGTCAGGCCTACCATATAAGCTTCAGGGCCACTTTGCAGCCTGGTCCAGAGCTCCAGTGTGAGGCTTCCAGGAGGGGCCTAAAGTAGCCGGGTGGTGGCAGATGGGGGAGTGGGGAGCACTGTGGTTTAACACTCTTGCTAAGGGAAGTCTCTCCTGCACAGCTCATTTCTCTCAGAGGAGGGAAATAAACTCACTCAGAGCAGGAGACCATTACGCAAAGGAAACACTAGGAGTAACCAAGGCCTGGATTTTTTTTTTAAATGTGACGAAACAACAGTGGGTGCTAGAAAACAGTCTGTATTACACAGAAATAACAGTAACTTCACAAAGACCATAAACCAAACGCCATAAATAACATGCAACCCCAAGACCATTCTCTTAGACAGACAACCCTGGCAATGTATCCATGTTGTCACAGTCATTTAAATTCAGCACCTAGGTTAAGGGCTCAGCATTGACATGTCTGGCACTGGTTTTATAAACCCACTCAATCCCAACTCTCATCTTCCATCCATCTTCAAATCCATGTGTGAGGAGCCCAACTGTGGTTTACTATAAACACTTCCATCCACGGTGGTTGTTGGGCAAAAGTCTCCTTTGAAATGTCCCCTGTAAGGTACTTATCCAGGGTGCTGGACAGGTAAAAACATTACTCAGAAGAAGGTGATGAGGATGTGAGGCCCCAGAAGGCTGTGAACTTCTGCAGGTCCCTGAATGACGAGAACCAGTTCAAGAGCCTAAGTTAATATCACCTATGATACAGGTACTATTCTAAGGGGAATATTGCCTTGGGGAAATTGAAATTTCCTAAAGTGGTAGTATGAGCATTTAGTATTATGGACTAAATTCACCTCCCCCAATTCACATGTTGAAGCCCTCAGTGTGATAATATTAGGAGGTGGGACCTTTAGGACATAATTATGTTTATATGACATCAAAAGGGTAGAGCCTGCATGATGGGATTAATGCTTTTATCAGAGGAAGAGACACCAGAGTCCTTTCTCTCCTCCAGTGTGAGGATACAGCAAGGAGGGGGCCATCTACAATGTGGAAGAAGGCCCTCACTGGGAACCCAATTTGCCCACACCTTGATCTTGGACTTCTCAGCCTCCAGAACTAAGAGAAATACATTTCTGTTGCTTAAGCCACCTAGTCTATAGCATGATGAACTAAGACAAATGGTAACCACAGCTGCCTTTCATTGTTTTTGCCAGCATCACCTGATCCAATGCACCAGTGTGTTCTTATATTTCCCTATGCGCTTTACCAAATAAGGAGGAGAAAATGTGGGAGGTCACTCAAACACCTCCACTTCCCTTGTTATTATACAGGAAAAGGGGGATCTTTGAGGCAGCCTTCGCTTTGAGCAGTGATTTTCAACCATGCTCACTTTTGACCCCCAGGAGACATTTGGCAACGCTGAGAACATTTTTGGATGTTGTAATTGGGAAAAGGTGCTACTGGCATCTAGAAGATAGAGACCAGAGATGCTGCTAAACATCTTGCAATGCACAAGGCAGCCCCCATAACACAATTATCTAGACCAAAATGTCAACAGTGCCAATGCTGAGGAAGCCTGACCTGGAGGCAGTGTTCAAGTCATAGCCAAGAGGTTACTAAACAATATTCATTGAAATTTCCCAAGATGGCATGGGGGTGTGCAGCCCACTTTTCACAAAGAATGTCAATGAAAGCAAGTGACTTCCCGTGGAAAAGCATCTGGCTCCAGACTACATTTCAAAATCACCACTCCGTGAAGGCCTCATCACCTTTTCTTATCCATAGCAACTCTATGCCACGGGCAACCAAGACCAGAAAGCCCACTGGAAAACAGGACTGACAAAGAAATGAGTCCTGAGTCCCATAATTCAACCTGGTTCTTCAGGGCACTTCTCTGTCATCAAAGCTGGGACAAAGGGGGCCAGTGATATCCAAGTACTGAAAGCCCCTTGAAACTTGCAACCAATATACACTTGTATAGTACCATCTCTGAGCTGGGTATGTTTTACATCCAGAAACATATTTAATCCTCATAACACCACACAAAGCTCTTCTACTGTCGACTCCATTTTACAGATGAGGAAGTTGAGGCAGCAAAGAGAAGCAATTCACTCAAAGTTTCATGGCTAGCAAGTGTTGAAGTACAAAATTTCAACTCCAGCTTCTTTATGAGAAGTTTCACAGTGCGTCTCTAGAAATAAAATTATATTTTAAAACAATCAACTCTGATAAGGCACTGCTGTATAATTAAGAATTTGACTGGCTTATTTGTTCCTGGTTCCTGAGAGACACATCTCTAAATCCTTGGAATTTTGAGGGATAGGAGTGTTTTTGTTATTCATGAGCCCTTTGGGTCATACCTGAGTGTATAGTAATGAGATGAGCCAGGAACAGGGATGGTCACTAGAAAGACCAACTATGTGTCACAGGATTAGGGCTTTGAGCCACAGGAGGGCAGCTGGACCTTCTGACCTCCAGGGTGTGGACAGGAGGGTCTGCAGATTGCCAGTCATGTGGCCAATGATTCAACCAATCATACCTCTGTAATAAAACCCTAACAAAAACCTTGGACACTGACCTTGGCGGAGCTTGCTGGCCGGTAAACGTATCAGTGTGTCAAGAGGGTGGCTGGCCCTAACTCCATGGGAAGAGGGCAGAAAAGCTCTCCATTTGAGACCCTTCCTTGATGACCATCTCTTCACTTGACTGCTGTTGATTTGTATCCTACAGGGCTTTCCTCAGTTCCGAGTCATTCCAGTGACTTCAACCTGAGGGTGTCGTGGGAACCCTTGAATTTGTAACCGGTTGGTGAGAAGTACAAGTGTACTGGGCACTCCCCAAGTGTAGTTAGCATCTGAAGTGAGGGCAGTCTTGTTGGGGACCATGCCATTAGCCTGTGGAGTCTCACAATAACTCTGAGGGCTTAGCATCAGAAATGAGTTGTATTGTGGTATACCAGTTGGTGTCAGAATAGGCATCATTACTTTTCTTGATGCTAGTTTATGAACCAGTCTGACGCTTCAATCTGCCAGATGTTCGATAAGAATTTAGGGGCTGATTTAATCTCTAGTGATGAATAATGTTATCCAGAAACAAAATGTTTAAAGTGCTCTGACTTAGGTAATGCAGTGTAGTCATTAAAATGCATGGGTGGGGGGATGTTGCTTTGCTATTTCTCCTCTCCTGATCAAGCCTCTCTGAGCCTCAGGTCTCTTGTCTGAAAAATGGAATGATAATAGCCTAACCTCACAAGGTTACTATGAGGATTACTTATGGGAAGTGCTGCGGGACATTTGCTTCATTAATACCAAGCCATAAAAAGCAGAGGCGACCCAACTTATCAAAGCAAATTGTTCTGGGATTTTTCACAGGACTAGATTGTTTATAATGTTTCCCAAAGTGGGGCTTGGGGACTGCTGGTGGTATATGACATTATCTTAGAGAGCATACAAACCTTTTTATTGTTTTAATATTTGTATATTGACTTTATTTATTTATTGAGTCAGGGTCTCACCCTGTCGTCCAGGCTGGAATGCAGTGGCATGCTCACGGCTCACCACAGCCTCAACCTACTGTGCTCAGGCAATCTTCCTGCCTCAGCTTCTCAAGTAGGATTACAGACATACACCACCACACCCTGCTAAATTTGTTTTTGATTTTTTTGTAGAGACAGATCCTGCTATGTTGCCCAGGGTGGTCTTGAACTCCTGCGCTCAAGTGATCTACCTGCCTTGGCCTCCCAAAGTGCTGAGATTATAGGTGTGAGCCACTATGCCTGGCCTATATATTGACTTTAATATAGAGAAAGCTAGCACATTGAACCCATGATTTCGCATGTTATTAACAGCTTCAAATGTATCCAAAAAAGCAGTAGTGTGTATATAAATAAGTATAGCTTGTAATTGAGTTTAAAGATAAAGATTAAGCACGTAATAGGATTGGTACAGTACAGATATGGAAAAGACTGCAAAGTCCTGGGCTTTGAGACTAAGAGGAGTAATACTCAAACATCGTCTTTTCTAAGTAAGCATGTTTCCTGTTAACAATAGTGTCATCTATTCTCAATGTCAGCATTGGCTAAAGATATGTGGCAGGGTCCCTGACAGACAGTCCCACTCTGGTCACCAGGCTGGACCAAGATCTGACTAGCATGGCAGCTCCAAGTCATGGCTCCAAGAAGCAGATTGTTAGGATGAAGCTCTCAGGAGACCCCTTGGGCACAGAGAAATGGAATTTGGATCAGCTCTAATGTCTCAAGACCTGGTCCTTTTTAATATTGCCTTTGGTTTCTTGGTGTCCAAAGAACATTTCATACCTTCCCTTCCTCTCTGTGACTCTGCCAAGACCACATCTGAGAACTGGCAGTTTATCATTCAGTTCAAACCCTTCTTATGAATTAAGAAAGGAAAATCTAAAGAGCCCCGTCTTTCTTCCTCCATGGCCCCCTCAAGCCCTGGGAACAGCTCTTTTTTTATGGCCCCAGTGTCCAAAGTTAAAGCTCTAACACATCTCACCAATCACCATGATAGTGGAGGCCGCTTCCCCAGTGCCGGGGGTTGGCCAGTCATTGTGCTGGGCCCTTTGCGTATTTGCACTCTTCTTTGATTCTCAAAAGAAAACCAAGAGCTTGGCGGTGTTTTTCAGCAGATATTCAGGGTAAGAAATATGCTCTGCATCACAAAGCAACCGGAGATGAGCCAGGATTTTCATTCAGGTCCAACTAACTCTAAAGTGCATGCTCTTCCCAGCAAACCAACTCTTGGGTTGTCAACCACAGGTAAAAGGGAAGATGCAGAGGAAGTGCTCTCAGGGTAGCTCAACCCTGCCAGGAAGGTGGGGGTAAGTAGAAGGGGATGAATTCCTTTCCCCTCACCAGGGACCTGGCATGGAAAAGCACCCCTCCTTCTCTGCCTCCATCTTCCCAGACCTGCTCTCCGCCTAGTTATCCTGCGTAAAATTCCAGCACCCTGGACTGGCTCTCAAGCGCCTCTTCTCTGGTGGAAGATTAACTGGCCTCCAAAGCACCCCATTGCTCTGCTAGCATAAATTGCAAGAAAAACATTTAGAATATTGATTAAGTGCTCCATGCTAGAAGATTGAAATTTACCTCCTGTATTTCCAGGATTAGCTGACATAATGGGGTCAGTCTGCTGGCACAAATGATTTACAGAACACCCATTGGCAGCTTTCCTTTTAAAACTCGACACTTAAAATTTTCACTTGGTCACAGCCAGTGGAGTCCTGAGTATTTGGCAGGTTTAGATAATCGCCTTCCTGCCACATCTAGACTTTGGGGACTTGGCCCCCCTGGAAGAAATCATTTCCAGTCTTGTCTGGCCCCATCTGGAACAAATGGGCACTGTCTGGGTAAGAGGAGGGACTGGAGTAGTGGGGAGGAACAGCAAGGGAACATCTACAGATTAGTTCCAATATTTGAATGCAGAAAATGTAGGAATTAAGTGGCTTATGTCTGCCCTCCACCCCTCCTGCCTATCTGTAAACACTGGGAGGCACACTACAAGTGCCCAGGCTGTTCTGAGCTTGACAGTGCTCTGGGAAGAGAAAGAAATGTGAGCTTGACAGTACTCTGGGAAGAGAAAGAAATGTGCTGTTGGGAGGCCGGCAAGGTGTGGACCTGTGCTGAAACCCAGTAAATGTTGCAAGTTCTCTGCTCCAGGCATGTGCCCATCTCAAGGCCTCGTTCCCTGCCCTGCCCACAGAGGGCGTCCCCAGTGTCCCTGCTGAATCCCTTAGGCTGAGTGTGGTCTGATGCGTCTATTGTGGTGGTAGGGGGACAGCTGCCCTCTGCATTGTTGATTTTCACAGGAAGCATACTTGCAAAGGCTATCCCTGCGGACCCTGCTCAGATCTCTTTTATGACTGAGCAAGCTGCTTTCCTGGTTCCTTTCTGGAATGCTGCCTTAAAACTACCATTAGGATGAGGGGACGAAACTTAAACCTGAGATCTACCACTACTGGTTCTCCATGCCTCCCCTACAGATGTATTTTTTGTGACTCATGATAAAACTAACTTTCAGTGCAGCTTGCACTGTTCTCTAGAGCTCCCACCAATTGCCACAGCCATCCTACGCCCACCCTGCTCTCCTTGGGGCTGAGCGCATGCCCCCTGGTCTATCCCAGCACTTCCAGGGGCAAGGGGCTGCAGAGGGGCAGAGGCAGTAATACCTCAGTGGTCCTGTCCCAAGGTTACAGTTCTCAGTCTAAGTTACTCTATTTGACCACAGAAACCAGAGGTCTGTAAACACTGCATTAAGAGGTCTTCCCTGTCAGCCTCCAGAGTTAAACGGTATACAATGATACAAAATAGAAATTTGCCAACACCGACTTACATCGCCAAAGAGTTTTACTTTAAGTAAGTGACGAGTATAGTCCGTTTGGTTTAAATATCCTGAGCTTCTTCCAGCTAGCAGGCCACTCAAGTGCACAGAAGATAAAGTAATTGGCAGGATTATTAATGTTTCTTTGTTTTTCATGTGACCACTTTATACAAGTCGAAGGGACAGGCCCACAATAGCACAGCCTGCATCATGCTTGTTACTAATATGCCTGCCATTAATCCTGACATGGGAGCTTGGTGGGTTACTCAAAACCCGGTATTTTATCACCTCAGGGGGCTAGCACTTGGACATTTCTATGACATTTTATACTAATCAATCAACTCTCCCTTTTTAAAGCAAAACCTTTCTTAGGAACCACAGATGAGTCCTATATTCACTACAACCATGGCCACCTATTTCCCCAAACAGAATTGCATTTGGTTTGTTGATAATACACTTCAAAGCAGACTTTTGAAAATGTTTATTCGTATTTCTTCCCTTCCAAGGGGGAAATCTATCTCAAATGTTAAGACAGAAACTCAAGTCCCCGAGAGTCTTCTCATATTATTGTATATTTTAAAATATTACAAGAGGGCGCTTCTCAAGGGAAGTGAACTTTAAAACTGCCAAAGATAGTTGCCTTTCTCCAAATCTGTTACCAATGGATCCCAAGCTGGTTTAAGTCAGTTCTATTCTGAGTAATGACACATGCGGCTGGGACAAACGCCATTCTAAGATATTTCTAGGACCCCCTGGCAAATGGTAATTCATCTGGAGACAGCCAGGCAGGCAAAGGAGGGACATATGGGAAGAATGAGTCTCTTGAGAACCCTCTGCCGAGACAAAAGTCCTAAATCAGCTTGAGAGGCCACGTTTTCCTGATGAAGGCCCTTAGCCCATTACTCTATCATCTCCCTGATATTCTGGCCCCAAATGCTTCTTTCAACCATTCTTCATAGAGGTCGCCCTAAAAAATCTTCAAGCTGCAAAAGGTGTTACTGACAAACTTTCAGCCCTTCCCCTCTACTGTCTCCTGGAATTGAGACATGAAGAAACCCAGTCTCAATCAATGAGTTAGGCCGGGCGCAGTGACTCATGTCTGTAATCCCAGCACTTTGGGAGGCCAAGGCAGGAGGACTGCTTGAGGCCAGGAGCTTGAGAACAGCCTGGACAGCACCAAAAGACTCCCCCCATGTCTATAAAAAAATTAATGAAGTTACAAGCTTTGTATCTGTCCCCTTACCTCGCATCATTGACCTTCAGGAAGAAGTAGAACCCAAAGCTCTCTCAAAACCAGCTCCTTCTTCTTCCTTTTCTAGTCTTTCCCTCCTCCTCATTGTCTATTCCCAACCAAGAGAAAGAGCCTCGGTTGTCTAAGGGTCACAGAACAAGGCAAAAGCACTCTGGCCTTGGAGTTAGAAATCCCAGCTCGTCAGGGAATGCCTGTGTGATTCTAAGTCACTAGCCTCTCCTCACCTCAGCTGGCTCATTTGTGAGAAAGAAGGATGCCTGCCACACCTGACTCATGGGGCTGCTGTGAGGACAAATTACACAAAGTGTTTTGAAGAATGAAATAAATTACACACTTGCCAGAGTTAAGTTTCACGAATGTTCCCTAACATAACCTCAATACCCCACCCACGAGCCAAGGCATAGCATCACCTTCCATCTGTCATAATGGGACAAAGTAGCCAATGGCTTGGAACAGACACTGCATGGGACATTTCTGCAGCACCATTCTGGAGCATTCACTTGGTCCCATTTAACCCTCTCAACTCCAGCACCGAGGTTTTTAGATGGGGAAGCTGAGGCTGAAAGAGGCTACCTGCACGAGCCATGATGCTGGTGAGCACAAGAGCAGGGTCTGGCACAGGCTTGACTGCAAAGGCTGCGCCCTTATCCCCTACCCCACATGTGCAAAAATGGGCTCAAGCAGGTAGTCATCTTAGGAGTCAAGGCAAGGTACTGTGGAACCCTAAAGGGCTCCCTGCGAGCAAAATGCTGTTTTGCTCCGCAACACGTGGCTACTGTGTGAATCATAGGGAAGAGAGGTATGGCTGCCCCTTGTTCCTCACCAGTCTCACACCTCCATGTCCCCCTCTCCTGAGAAGTTAAATGGCAGCCCTGAGAGAAACATCTCACTTTAGTTTTACTTTTGCCCTTCTGTTTAGGAAGCTCTTATCACTAACATGGGGAAAGGAAAAGCCTAGTTCCTCAGGAATAGAGCTCCTGTGTTCCCTGATGTTGCCAGAGCAACCCTGAGGCTACACAGAGTCTTCTCTTAGAGGGGTGGTCGGGCAGATCTGTGTTGGGGGCAAAACACTGGTTGTCTGTGTGGCTAAGACGTGCACTATACCATGAGAAGCCCAAGTCAGGAGCTATGATGTAGGAACCTTCCTATGGCTGATGAACTCCTCTCCTGCTCATGGGGAAAACTCTAATTTCACGGAATTTCCAATGATGACTATTCTGAGATGTCACCTATTAACTTCTAAAAACATTGACAAGTTGCGTCTTGCCCACTATTCAAAGTTCACTGAAAGAGAACTTGGTTGTTGTTATTGTTGTTTTTGAGTGCCGCCCATCTCTACAAAGTTTCCAAAACACAAAAGGGACTTAGTAAACAGGTTAAACGCTGCCTTGGCAGTCACTCTGAGCACCAAGATATC
The DNA here is from genome assembly GCA_963574415.1 of Tarsius wallacei. NCBI lineage: Eukaryota > Metazoa > Chordata > Mammalia > Primates > Tarsiidae > Tarsius > Tarsius wallacei. The sequence continues at coordinate 3,029 of CAUYQG010119411.1, read as the reverse complement.
TGCAGAAAAGAAGCTGAGCTTGCTTGTTCTTTTAAAATCCACCACTGGCCCACCATGATCACCTTATGATGATAAAATCCTGCCCCTTATCTGGACATGTGTTTTTACTGACATCAGAATTTGAGTGGGCGCAAAGAGCACAGCCGTTGACCTGGGAGGAAGCAGGGCACCAAGCACCAGCCAGAAATGAAGAAGAGACCTTTTTCCCTGACTGGCTCTAGACCCACCTCCAACTCTCTAGGGAACTTTGTACAAGTCAGTTGTCTTCTCTGGAACTCAGGGTCTTGCTGCAGAATGGAGAAGTTGGATGCCATAGTGTTCCCCAAGGCTCCTTTGGGGAGGGTGAGTGCTTAGGAAATGCTTTAGAAGTATGAAGATCATCTACTTGACCTTGGGCTGTATGGTTTCCCTATCTGTCTCTCCTTAGTGTCCTGTGTGTGACAGTGTCTCTGAGAGTGTGTTTCAGGAGTGGAGACCCAGCAGGGCAGAGGGCAGAGATGCAAGCTCAGGTGAATTGCATGTAGGATATCAAAGAAGAAGGATCTCGAGACATTGGGGTGTGGCGAGCGACAGCAAGCAAATCAAAAGTGGAAAACCTGTCCCAACACCTTCTAGGGAACAAAGTGGGTTGTGCGTCAAGACAACATTTAGCAAAAGAAGGCTTCTGGTGAGTTTTTCAGTGAGACTGATTCTTGATTGGGATGTGGGGGTGGGGTAGATGTGCTCTAGTGATATATGTGAGGTGACAGCATGGTGTTTGGCACATAGACCACCAAATGTCCCCTTCCCCAGCATGGCAAGAGGCAGAAGTCACCATGTGGTCACCACTACTCCCCAAACACAGGAAAAACCATGGAGAGAATAAGGCTCTTAGATTCCCAGTGCTGCTTCCACGACCTCCTCGCTCTGCAAGCCTGAGCAAAAGTGTTACCTCTCTGAGCCCTTGTGTCCTCAAATGAAAGAAGCTACAAAACGATAGTGATGGCATCTCGCTTGCAATCATCAAGCAGACAACATTCAAAGAAGTAAAGTATGTGAGGCTACTTATGAACATACAAATAAATAACGTCTTGCCAAATAGCTGAATACTCATCACTATGAAAAATCAATAAAAAGGTAGGATAAGCACTCTGCCTTTGACTGAAGGCAGGAAATCAGTTTGTATCTTGTTGTGGTTCTGCTCTTGCAGACCAGGATTAGCCCCACAGAATGTTCTTGACCATCCTCACTGAACTCTATTCACAACCTGTGGGGTGTGAGGGCAGCTTGCGGCTCCTCACTGCTCCTCCTGCTGCCAAAGGGCACTTGCTTTTGCTTCCCGAAGAACAAGCCCATCAGGACTCCACATAAGAGTTAACCAGCAACACTTTCTCCTATTTGCCTTTAGAGACAATTAAATACTCCATGTTGCAAAATGGTGACAAACTCAAGAGCTCCTTTTTTTCCCAATATGCTGCTGCTTTGTAGAGAACACGGAATCAGCATCGTAAATAAATAAATAGCCAACCCAACTCGACCATCCCGTTCACAAAAACTTTAGGGCAGCACCTGCCGAAAGCCCTCATTTTATAGATTAAGGAAATAGAGTCAGTTACAAGTGCCTTGACCAAAGACACATCCCCAGTAAATGGCAGAGCCAGTCCCACAGTATGTCTTTCTCTTCAGTATGTCTAACATGACATGTTACAATCATCATTGATTATATTAAAAATGTGGTTTTGCCAGGCTCGGTGGCTCAGCATGTAATCCCGCGCTTTGGGAGGCTGAGGTGAGTGGATTGCCTGAGCCCGCGGGTTTAAGACCTGCCTGGGCAGGCGATACCTCATCTCTACAATAAATAAAAAAAAAAAAAATCAGCTGGGCGTGGTAGCGCGCGCCTGTAGTTCCAGCTACTTGGAAGGCTGAGGCGGAAGGATCGCCGGAGCCCAGCAGGTCGAGGCTGCGGTGGCCGGGAACGGCTACAGCACTCCAGTCTGGGCAACGGAGTGAGACTCCAACTCAAAAAAAAAAATGTGGTTTTAAGATCCAAACCTGAGCAACATTTGCTATCTCTATCTGAATGCATTTCAGACACTGAGTTTGTGTTCTCCCCAGAAGTGAGCCCTGACAGGAAATCTGGACTCTGTTCTCACCTGTAAATTTGCACATGGTGGCAAAACATGAGTAGGGATTTCATTCTCAGAGCCTGCTGGTCCCAGGGGCTTGTTCTTGACCCGGAAGGTGGTAGTGGTGGTAGTGGCAGTGGTGGTCTGTACTGGGAGGGCTGGCTGCCACACAGTCACATCAGAGCCATTGCCAAAGGCTTGAATTGCATTTTCTGCAGTAAAACAGGAGAAAATCCAATTTCAAAGTCAAACAGAAAATAACAGACAGGATACACACAGCCAGAGAGACACACAGAAATTCTGATTACAGCATTGGACTTCTCTGAACAAAACCCATCCATCCATTCTCCCTACATGTGCTGAGAGCCAGTCTTTGGGGTCAGGTGCTCAAAAATCAATTCAGTCATTAAACACAGAGCTGGACATTTAGCCCTGTTCTAAATGCAACTGATATTTATTGTGTTTCTATTTATGTGCCAAGAACTGAGCAAGATCCTTGCCCTGAAATGCTTATCAGTCAAGCCCTTTGAAACCCAGTCTCAGACCTATTACTTGGGATCATAACTCTCCCATTTTCCAAGAAAATTCTTGTATCTGTCAATATTTTATATTAAAAGCAAACTAATTAGTGTTTTTTAAAAAAGTACATCCCTAGTCATAAGACTGAGGCGACTCCATGGCATTCACAGTAATTTGGCAGGCAAAATGCAATGAATTCCTTAAAAAACAAACAAACAAACAAATTGCCCCAAGCCTCATCAATATCTAGTGAAAAAAAAATTTTTTTTTTTTTTGAGTTGGAGTCTCACTCTGTCACCCAGACTGGAGTGCAGTGGCCGCTCCCGGCCACCGCAGCCTCGACCTGCTGGGCTCCAGCGATCCTTCCGCCTCAGCCTTCCTAGTAGCTGGAACTCCAGGCACGCG
>CAUYQG010119405.1:0-35258 GCA_963574415.1 Tarsius wallacei | reverse complement strand
GTCACCTTCAAAATACTCTGTTTGATGCAACACACTTACCGAGATGCTTTTTCCACTGCTCAAAGAGTTTTTGAACTTGGCAATTTTGGTGCCTTTTAGCGCTTCTGTCATTTTTTGTTTCTTCCACATCAGCAAAACGTTTCCCTTCGAGGACTTTTTTTTTTCATCCGGGGAAACAAAAAAAGAGACTTGTGTAAATAGGGAAGGTGGGGCACAGGTGTCTTCTGTTTTTGGTCAAAAACTGCTGAACACTCAGCACAGTGTGGGCAGGTGTGCTCGTAAATCATCCCCCTTTTTTTTTTTTGAGTTGGAGTCTCACTCCATCCCCAGACTGGAGTGCAGTGGCCACTCCCAGCCACCACAGCCTCGACCTGCTGGGCTCTGGTGATACTTCCGCCTCAGTCTTCTAAGTAGCTGGAACTACAGGTGCGCGCTACCACGCCCGGCTAATTTTTGATTTATGTGTAGAGATGAGGTCTCGCCAAGTTGCCCAGGTGGGTCTTGAACCCGCAGGCTCAGGCAATCCACTCACCTCAGCCTCCCAAAGGGCTGGGATTACAGGCTGAACCACTGAGCCCCGCTAATCACCCATTATTAAATGAGCAAACGTGTTGTAAGAATCTCCAAATTAAAAGAAAAATTCATGGAGGCGGAATGCAGCCTCTTGCAACAATGCTAAGTGATGTCCATGGGTTCCTCAAACACTTACCCAATGTGGGAAAGCCTGTTCTACAAGGTGCTTGCTCTCCAAAAAATAATTCTGTTTTTTGGGGGGTTTCTCCATCATATCAGACAAAATAACTTTAAATCAAAACTGTAAAAGAAGATTAAATCATTATATAATGATAAAGGGGTTAGTTCATCAAGAGATTATAACAATTTTAAATATATATGCTCCCAACATTGGAGCACATAAATATAGAAAGCAAATATTAATTGATCTGAAGGGAGAAACAGATAATAATACAATTATGCAGGGGGGCTCAGTACCCCGTTTTTAACAATGAATAGATTATCCAGGCAGAAAATAAATAACCAATAAACTATACTTTAGACCAAATGTACCTATCAGACATACACGGGCCATTTCATTCAACAGTTATAGAATATACATTCTTCTCAAGTACACATAGAACACTTTGCGGGGGAGATCATACATTAGGCTATAAGACAAGCCTTAATAAACTTAAAAAGACTGAATCATATTAAGTATCTCTTCTGACCAAAATGATATGAAACTAGAAATCAGCCATGTGAGGTGGCTCACACCTGTAATCTCAGCACTTTGAGAGGTAGAGGCAAAAGGATTGCCTGAGCCCAGGGGCTTGAGACCAACCTGGGCAACTTGGTGAGATCTCGTCTCTATGATAGGGTGTGGTAGCACGTGCCTGTAGTTACTGTAGTTACAGCTATTTGGAAGGCTGAGGTGGAAGGATCACCTGAGCCAAGTAGGCTGAGGCTGCGGTGGCCGTGAACATGCTACTGCACTCCAGGTTGGGCGACAGAGTGAGACTTCGACTCAAAAACAAAACAAAACAACACAAAACAAACAAACAAACAGCTAGAAATCAATAAAGGAGAAAAACTGGAAAATTCACAAATTGCCAAAATTAAACAGCATACTCCTGGACAACCAATGGGTCAAAGAAGAAATCAAAAGGGAAATGAAAATATGTATTGAGACGAATGAAAATGGAACTTAGAGCTTTGGGAGGCTGAGGTGAGTGGATTGCCTGAGCCCGCGGGTTCGAGACCCGCCTGGGCAACTTGGCGAGACCTCCTCTCTACATAAAATCAAAAAATTAGCCGGGCATGGTAGCGCTCACCTGTAGTTCCAGCTACTTGGAAGGCTGAGGCGGAAGGATCGCTGGAGCTCAGCAGGTCGAGGCTGCGGTGGCCGGGAGCGTGCCACTGCACTCCAGTCTGGGCGACGTAGTGGGACTCCAACTCAAAAAAAAAAGAAAATGGAACACAGTACATCAAAGGTTATGGGCTGCAGCAAAAGCGGTTCTCAGAGGGATGTTTACAATAATAAGTGTCTACATGAAGAAAAAAATAGATATCTGGGCACATATTGAAAGGAAATAAAATCACTATCTTTTTTAATTTTTAATTTTAAAGATGTGGGGTACAGTTCAGGATTAGGTATACAAATGTTCATTTTGCAGGTACTCTTGCTAATGAGGTGTGCCCCCCCATCCCCTGGCAGTTTTCTACTACTGCCTATCCCTTTCTTTAGTATTATGATAATTGTTCAAGGTCTGCTTATGAGTGAGAATGTGGTACTCAGTTCTTGGTTTCTGTGATAGATCACTCAGTATTATAGACTCTAAGTCTGTGAAACAAAATCACTATCTTGAAGAGATACCTGCATTTCCATGTTCATTGCAGTATTATTCACAATAGCCAAGATTTGGAAACAACCGAAGTACCCATCAATGGATTAATGTGTACACACACACACACGCATACACACACACACACACACATTTATGATGGAATATAATATGGCCTTAAAAAAAGAATGAAATTCTGGCTGGGAGTGTTTGCTCATGCCTATAATCCCAGCACTTTGGGAGACCAAGGTGAGAGGATTGCTTGAGCTCGTGGGTTTGAGACAAGCCTGGGCAACTTGGCAAGACCTCATCTCTACAATAAATAAAAAAATTAGCCAGGCATGGTGGTGTGTGCCTATAATTCCAGCTGCTTGGAAGGCTGAGGGGGAAAGATCCCCTGAGCCCAGCAGGTCGAGGCTGCGGTGGCTGTGAGTGTGCCCCTACACTCCAGCTTGGGTGGCAGAGTGAGACTGACTCAGAAAAAAAAAAAAAAAAGAAGAAAATTCTGTCATTGGTGGTAATATGGAGGATCTGGATTACATTATGCTGAATGAAATAAACCTGCTATTTCTCTTTCAACCACTTGCAATTTCCTTGAAATTCACTTGTTTATTCATTCATTTATTCCTCAATTCTGAATAATTGCTTGTACATGTAGAATGTAAAAAAGCTGAGCTAATAGAAACAGCAGTTGGGTAGAGGGTGAGGAAAATGGTGCAATGTTGGTCAAAAGGTGCAAACTGGCAGCATGGGGACCATGTGAATAATAATGTATTGCAGAATGATGAGAGTACTTACCACCATTATCCTAACTGAGGCACCCAAGGTGGTTATTTGGGGAACGTTGAGGTTGCACCCAAGTTCACATGAAGCTGTTTCTTCCCAGGTCCTAAAGAGAAAACCTCGCTCCAGACATGGGCACTCGTACCAGTTGGAAAACAGAGTTGAAATGGTGGATTCTGACTTTTCTGGACTAGTTTTATTTTAGTATGAGAAGCCTGCTTGGCTACAGTTCATGGAGCAAGTGTTAAAGCAAAGGTCTAAGAATTTACGTTTGGAGAAGTGTAAGTGATAAGCTGCTTCAAAGTTACAATGTGCCTGAAAAGGTAAAAATTGAAGACTCAGTGATGACAGCAAGCAAGCATGCAGCTTACCCGTTGAAAGGGTCTCCTGCTGGAGGGTAGTGGTATGATCACAGCCCACTGCAGCCTTGGACTCCTGGAATTAGAGGTGTGAGTCACTGCTCCTGGCCTAAAAGTGGTCTTTGCAGGTAGTTTGGATACTTAGCCTGGAGTCTACTGAAGATCATTGCCCATGGTCTTGAACTCCAGGCCTCAAGCTGTCCTCCCATCACAGCCTCCCAAAAGTACTGGAATTTACAGGTGTGAGCCACAAAACCCAGCCTCTCATTCAGCTTTAATAAATTTGTACAAGCCAAAAAAAAAAAAAATGTATTGTATATTCAAAATTTGCAAATAAGGTAGATCTTAAGTAGTCTTAACACAAACACACACCTCACAATAATGATGTGAGGTGGTAAATGTGATAATTGGCTTGACTGTGGTAGTCATTTCACAGTGTATATGCGTAAAAAAGCACCACATTGTAGACCTTTAATTATTTGTCAGTTATATCTCAATAGAGCTGAAAAAATGGAAAAAATAAAGCAGAGTTTGGCAAACTTTTTTGGGTAAAGGTCCAAATAGTATTTTCATTTTTTCAGGCCTCAGGGTCACTGGTATACTTATTTAATTGTGTTGTTAAAACATGAAAGAAACCGTAGGCACAGACAGTAAAGAAACAAATGCTGTGGCTGTGTTCTGATTAAACTTTATTTACAAAGCAGGAAATGGGATGAATTTGGCTAGTGGGCTGTGGTTTGCCCGTCTCTGATCTAAAGCAAGAGAGCTAAAATGGTAGAATGTTGTGTCAAGGAAGAGATGTGGGGAAAGATTGCTTTTTATTTTATTTATTTTTGAAATTTATTTTATTTTAAATATGTGGGGTACAATTCAGGATTAAGTATACAAGTGGTCATCGTACAGGTAAAGTTTGGGCCTCCGTTTGGTCCTCACTTCATCTGGTTTGAGATCAGGTGGTACCCTTATTGATGTTATGTGCACCACCTCTCCCCTGGCAGTTTCCGGCTACTGCCAATCCTTTTCTTACAGCATTATGGTAAATGTTCAGGGTCTGCTTATGAGTGAGAATATATGGTAGTCGGTTTTTTTGTTTCTGTGATAAATTACTGAGTATTATAGATTCTTTTTTTTTTTTTTTGAGTTGGAGTCTCACTCTGTCACCCAGACTGGAGTGCAGTGGCCGCTCCCGGCCACCGCAGCCTCGACCGGCTGGGCTCCGGCGATCCTTCCGCCTCAGCCTTCCAAGTAGCTGGAACTACAGGTGCGCGCTACCACGCCCGGCTAATTTTTTAAAAATTTATTGTAGAGATGAGGTCTCGCTTGCCCAGGCGGGTCTCGAACCCGCAGGCTCAGGCAATCCACTCACCTCAGCCTCCCAAAGGTGTGGGATTACAGGCTGAGCCACCGAGCCCGGCTTGAGTATTATAGATTCTAAATCCATTCAAGTTGCTGCGAAGTCCATAATTTTGTTCCTCTTTATGGCTGCATAATATTCCATCATGTATATGTGCCACATTAAAAAAAATTCAGTCCAGTTTTGATAGGCAGCATGGTTGGTTACATGTTTTTGCTATTGTAAATAGTGTTGCAGTAAACATACATGTGCAGGTATCTTTTTTGTAGAGTGATTTAAGTTCTTCTGGGTATATTCCCAGAAGGGGATTGCTGGATTTTGGTCTATTCTAGTTCTTTTAGGAATCACCACACTGTTTTCCATAGAGGTTGAACTAGTTTGCATTCCCACCAACAGTGTAGAAGCATTCCCTTTTCTCCGCATCCTTGCCAGCACTTGCTGTTTTTTGTTTTATTTTATTTTATTTTATTTTATTTTTTTTTGAGTTGGAGTCTAACTCTGTCACCCAGACTGGAGTGCAGTGGCCGCTCCCGGCCACCGCAGCCTCGACCTGCTGGGCTCCGGCGATCCTTCTGCCTCAGCCTTCCACGTAGCTGGAAATACAGGCGCACGCTACCACGCCAGGCTAATTTTTTGATTTATTGTAGAGATGAGGTCTCGCCAGGTTGCCCAGGTGGGTCTCGAACCCGCGGGCTCAGGCTATCCACTCACCTCAGCCTCCCAAAGGCGCAGGATTACAGGCTGAGCCACCGAGCTCGGCTGTTTTTTGTTTTATTAATGATGGCCATTCTTACTGGAGTTAGGTGGTATCTCAATGTGGTTTTTATTTGCATTTTTCTGATGATTAGTGAGGCTGAACAATTTTTTTTTTTTAACTTTTAATTTTTTATTTTAAAGATGTGGGCCGGGCTCGGTGGCTCAGCCTGTAATCCCACACTTTGAGAGGCTGAGGTGAATGGATTGCTTGAGTCTGTGGGTTCGAGAGCTGCCTGGGCAACTTGGCGAGACCTCATCTCTACAATAAATCAAAAAATTAGCCAGGCGTGGTAGCGCGCGCTGGTAGTTCCAGCTACTTGGAGGGCTAAGCGGAAGGATTGCTGGAGCCCAGCAGGTCGAGGCTGCAGTGGCCGGGAGTGTGCCATTGCACTCCAGTCTGGACGACAGAGTGAAACTCCAACTCAAAAAAAAAAAAGATGTGGGGTACAATTCAGGGATAGGTATAAAAATGCTCGTTATGCAGGTAGGTGCCCTGGTTGATGAGGTGTGCTCCCGTCCCCCGGCAGATAGTTTCCTGCTACTGCCAATCCTTTTCTTATAGTGTTACGATAATTGTTCAAGGTCCACCTATGGGTGAGAACATATGATACTCAGTTCTTTGTTTCTGTGATGCATCACTCAGTATTATAGACTCTAAGTCCATCCAGGTTGCTGTGAAGTTCATGATTTTGTCTTTCTTTGTGGCTGCATAATATTTCATTGTGTATAAGTACCACATTTTAAAAAATTCAGTCCTCTCTTGATGGGCAGCATGGTTGGTTCCATGTGCTTACTATTGTGAACAAAGCTGCAATGAACATACGTGTACAGGTATCTTTTTCATAGAGTGATTTGAGTTTTTCTGAGTATATTCCCAGTGGGAGATTGTGGGGTCATATGGAAGGTTGATTTTTAGATCTTTTAGGAATCGCCACATTATTTTCCACAGAGGTTGTACTAGTTTACACTCCCACCAACAGTGTAGAAGTATTTCCTTTTCACCGCATCCTCTCCAGCATCTGCTGTTTTTTGAGTTATTGATGATGGCCTTCCTGATGAGAGTTAGGTGGTATCTCAGTGTAGTTTTAATTTGCATTTCCTTGATGACTAGTGAGGCTGAGCATTTTTTCATGTATCTGTTGGCTGCTTGTATGTCTTCTTTTGAGAAGTGTCTATTCATATCTTTTGCCCACTTTTTAATAGGGCTGTTTGTTTTTTTCTATTCAGCATGTTTGAGCTTCTTATAGATCCTAGATGTTAGGTCTTTGTTAGATATACAGTTGGCAAGTATTTTTTCCCATTCTGTGGGCTATCTCCCCACTCTCTTGATGGTTTCTTTTGCTTTGCAGAAGCTTGTCAGTTTGATGAGGTCCCACTTGTCTGTCTTATTTCTTATGGCATGGGCACTTGAGGTTTTGATCAGGAACTGGTTGCCAGTTCCAATTTCTATAAGAGTGTCTCCTGCATTTTCTAAGGTTCTTATAGTTTGCGGTTTTATGTTTAGGCCTTTGATCCATATCGAGTTGATTTTTGTGTATGGCAATAGGTTGGGGTCTTGTTTTAATCTTCTGCATGTGGTCAGCCAGTTTTCCCTATGCATGCATGTTTATTGTAGCACTATTCACAATGGCAAAAGCATGGAACCAACTGTGCTGCCCATCGAAAGTAGACTGGATAAAAAAAATGTGATACATATACACAGTGGAGTATTATGCAGCCATAAAGGACAAAATTAGGAACTTTGCAGCAACTTGGATGGATTTAGAGTCTGTAATACTGAGTGATCTATCACAGAAACCACAGAACTGAGTACCACATGTCCTCACTCATAAGCAGACCCTGAACAATTATCACAATACAAGAAAGGAATTAGCAGTACTGGGAAACTGCCAGGAAAGGGAGGAGCGGCACCCTTCATCAATAAGGGTACATGATCTCAAACCAGGTGAAGTGGGGACCAAAGTGAGGCCCAAACTTTACCTGTATAATGACTATTGTATACCTAACCCTGAATTGTACCCTGCATCATATTTAAAATAAATTTTTTTTAAGAAAGAAAGAATCTCCACTTACCTAACCCTGAATTGTACTTTATATCTTTAAAATAAGAAAATATAAGAAAAGAAAATAACCAGTTTCTTGCCTGGATAACAATAAAATTTTTCCTTTTTCACCAAATGTAAAAAAAAAAAAAAAAAAGAAGAAGAAGAAGAAGAAGAAAGAAAAGAAAGAATCTAAAAAAAAAAAAATCACTGAAACTTAACACAGATTCTCACAACAACACTAGCTGGTACACTGATACCGATGGGTTCCCAAAACACTTACGTAGTGCAGAAAGCTTGTATTACAAGGGCTCTACCCTTCAAAAATGAATTCCAGGTTTTCTTGGGCTCCCCCTTATACATGTACCTTTATGAAATCTTTAAGCAGAACCAAATACACATAGACTTTGAAAACTAAAAAAAGACAGCCAGAGTCAACGTTTCCATGTGCACACATTAACCCAACAACATTGGCCTAATTGGCATCATAAGGTATCCAATTTAGGTAAGTTGTGTTAGCATTAAGGAAGCACAATGGTGATGGTTAGCTTCATGAGAGTCTTTTTTGACAATAAGGAGTCTGGGTCCTCATTAAATTAGCTGACTCAAGATTTCCAAAGTTGCAAAATTAGCATCTCCACCCTCCCTCCCAAAGCCATCACTGTGTAGCATGGCCAATTACACTCAACAAGCATCAGCATGTTTGGCCTTTAAAAGCTGCAGTCAGTTGCTATAGATGAGTTGGGCATGTTTCCAATGCCTTCCTAAGTATGAAAATAAACATATATGCAAATGAGAATAAATAATGACCTAATGGGAAGTGTTCAGGGAGTATCTGACATCTAGTTCAGCTTGGCAACTTTATCCCATTCAGTTTCATCTGTCCCTCCCAGTCACTCGAATGGCCAGGTACCAGTAGTGTTAGGTGGGGAGGGGGTTGGTGGTCCCAGCGTTAAGTTCAGGTGTTTTGTCTAAACACTGATTATGACAATATATTCAACAGTGGCAGGGAATCAATCTGCAAAAGGCTGATAACTCTATCAGACCCTGCTCGATCAAGCGACTCCAGAGGCCCCCTTTTCATCTTTAGCTCGAGGCAGATCTCAATGGGCTGAAGGAGTAGGAGAAACCAAGATAAGTGCTAGCTACAATTATGGGATATGTTTGTGCAGCTGCAATTAGGGTTGTGTCAGCGCTTCTATTAACCTTTACATTGCCAGCATTTTCCCATTTGGCATTCCAAACGAGTAATAGCATTTAAATTAAGAAGGAACACAAGCCACTGTCTGAGTTACAGGCCCACAAAAGGGGTGAAAATGGACAGCAGCAAATAGGACAGCCTCTGCTGAGCTGCTGAACAAGCCAAGCAGGGACTGGGAAGGTTTACGAGAGTGGCTCCCACACCACTGTTTATTCTTTGATGTTGAAATGATTTGGGGGGATAAGGTGGACAATTACTGAGTCACTGAGAGAAGCTGGGTACTGGTAGGATCTCAAGAATTTACTGGTGCCTTTCCCTTCCCTGTATTAGGTTCCCAGACCAAATAGTCCTTTTAAACAGTTTAGAATAATGATTTTCAGACCACTTTAAAACAAAATATGCAGAATGTATTATTATCGCATGAGTTTAATAACTTTGTATTTATACTCATTATCACATTCAAGTCTCATATGATACAGAGAATGTGTGTTGCTATGTTCCTTTGACAGAAATTAAAGATGAAGGGTTGAGTGGTTAAGTGAATTGTTGTATCACAAAGCAAGTTAATTGTAGGACCAGCACACACTGAAACCTATTAATTAATATCTGGGCTATATTACATTCGTTTCCACTGCTAAGAACTAGAAAGCCAAAGTATCTTTTCTTCCCTGTATCACAAACCAGCAATCAGTGGCTTCATCAAAGAGTAACAGGAAAAAAGCTCTGGCTTGGGAAAAAACTTACCATAATTACCATTAAGAAATATCAAGCATATTATACATAACACATAGACTTTTTACTTACCTCCTCCATCATCTAAAAACTTTTTCACTATAATTCTTGTTCACCCCTCTTTTATTAAGCTCCTAAACTCCATTAAAACTGAAAACAAGACAATAATCTTCTCCTAGAATCCAGATCCCATCTCTCTTCCATATTTGATTTGCTTCAAATATCTATGCATAAAATTAAAATAAATGACACTGCCACTATCTTTTTACCTATCCCATCTGATTATTTTGCCCCAAAGCTTAGTCTTAGGAATTTAGAAATTTCACAAATTTGAGTTCAGTTGTTCATTTTTTTTTCATTAATAGGATTAAATATTAATTATGTTACGTTTTGTTCACATAAATCTGGTTTGGAATGCTGCTTTTCCATCAAAACTTAAGGGCAAATTCAAGTCCATCTGGCCTGGTGATCTCACTGACATTTCCAGCTGTGTGTCAAACTAGTTTGGTTTGTGCAAGCCTGAGTTGATTATCAAGAAATCCAAGGCTGCATTTAAAATGGCTCTGGGCTAAATTAGTGATTCTCAAACTTGCTCATGATAAAAATAACCTGGGGACATTGTTAAAAATATAGATTCCCAGACTCTTCTGGAATCCCCAGTTTCAAGACATGCCCCGAGTGATTACTTTACTCAGCTATATTTGGGAAACGTTGTGCTAAATGCTAATTTTAAGTGGAAACCAAATATAAAGCCGGAATTTTTTTGACTTTTTTGGTAAGATCTTAGGGACTCATCGTAAATAAAAAAGTTGAAATTAACTTTTGTCAGTGGAACTTGGGAAAATAAAAATATTATGAAATAAGGGGCTATTGCCACTACATAGTATATTTCACAGTTTTTATTATAATTTTTTCTGTAGTCATCAATCTTTTAAAAAAATTTATGCCACCAGTAGCTAAGCCAAGTCTATACACTGTGCTTAGTATAGAATTCTTTTTTCTTTTTTTTTTCTTTTTTTTTTTTTTGAGTTGGAGTTTCACTCTTGTCACCCAGACTGGAGTGCAGTGGCACGCTCATGGCCACTGCTGCCTCAAACTGCTGGGCTTAAGCGATCCTTTCCACCTCAGCCTTCGAAGTTGCTGGAACTACAGACACAAGCCACCATGCCCAGCTAGTTATTTTTGTGATTTATTGTAGATATGAGGTCTCACCAAGTTGTCCAGGCTGGCCTCAAACCCCCAGGCTCAGGCAGTCCTCTCACCTCGACCTCCCAAAGTGCTGGGATTATAAACTGAGCCACTGACCCCGGCCTAGAATTCTTAATAAATATTTCATTAAAGAATGAATGAAAAAATGACTCAAGTCCCTACTTCATGAGGTTCTCACCTATCTCCCTGACCACCTGTGATAGCTTATCCTTCTTTCACACACCTGTTGTAAATATAGATTACCCCACCCCATAATGTACTTTATCTCATTGTATTCTGTTATTCCTGTAAGGCAGCACATTGTAGTAAAAAGAAATATGACTTTAGATTCAGACTCACATAGACAAGTTTCTTAACTTCTAATATAAAAATATAGATGTGATAGGTATCTTACAGGGTTGGTGCGATTAAATGAGTGATGCCTACCAATACTATGTATAGCCTCTTTAAAGTCATCGCTCTAAGTTGTTTCAGTACTTAATACAATGTCAAGATCACTGCAAAAGCATGGTTTATCGTCTTTTAATTTCACTCTTCCTTCCTCAATAATCTAAAAATCTTATACTTCTTTTATTTCTTTGTCTCTGTCCCTCATCAGTTACACTAAGCACATAATATATACTCAAATAATTGTTGGTTTAAAAAGAGCAAAAATAAATCACACAGTAAAATAAGAGTAGAAAAAGAAAAAGAACACTGAAAAAATTTTATATACGTATAATTACATGCTGGGAAGAGTTGTCTTTTTCTCAGTAATTATCCCAGGCACTATGGAACTAGCCCTCAGTCTAGAATCAGAGTTGACATCCTAAGGTTGCCAAATAGCAATAACTGTTTGCAAATTTCCAGTAACTTAGGTTTCAGAACCAAGAGTAAATGTTTGATTTTACCTGCCTTGCACATTATTCTCTCTGCAAAATAGTTTTTATTTGCTGAGGTTTCTCTGCTTGCCTGCAAAGCTTGAAGTTTCTTTCAAATGTAATTTATGTAATTTTTAATCTTTAAAGTCAAATGAAAACTAAAGGTATTAAAGACTACATGTAGCCCAGAATTCTCCACATTTCTAGCTCCAAACAAAAACTGAAAACAAGTCAGAAAACAGTTTTTTAAGTGACTTTTGTTAATTAACTAAAGTACCGTAGAGCTAAAAAACCTCTAGAGGCAATTGACAGTGGCCTCATCATTTTGCAAATGAAGCCCAAAACTGAGGCCTAAAGAAGACAAGTGACCCACTTAAGCACAAATGAATCAAAATTCTGACCAGGGTTAATCATTTATATTTATAAAAATTTGATAGACTCATTACATTTTAGATCCATAAATGACCTTAGAAACACCCAAGTCTAACATATTACTTTCAAGTAAAAATACCCAATACAACATTCCTGATGATGCTGCCTACATTTTATCTCTGAGAATTAGTCATTACCTGACTAATTAGCAAGCTCATTCAATTTGTGACATATTTTATTTTATATCCAACCATAATATCCCCCCTTCTACATGTTGTTCCTAATTCTGACCTTGAGAAATAAATGAATACTGCTTCCTTTTCTCTTTAATATTTTCAATGTTCTTTCAATGTCTTTCTAATTCTTTTTTCTTTCTTCTCTTTCTTCCTTCCTTTCTTTTTTTCCTTCCTCCCTCCCTCCCTCCTCCCCCTACTCTCCCTCCCCCCTTCCTCCTTCTTCCAACTTCCCTTCTTTTCCCCTGCCCCTCCCTTCTTTCCTTCCTTTCTTCCTTTTCTTTTTTTGAGTCAAAGTCTCCCTCTGTTGCCCAGGCTGGAGCACAATGGCATGCTCATGGCCACCACAGCCTCGACCTACTGGGCTCAGGTTATCCTTCCACCAGAGCCTGAAAGTAGCTGGAAACACAGGCATGTGCCACCATGCCTGGCTAATTTATTTATTTATTGTAGAGACGAGGTCTTGCCATGTTGCTCAGGCTGGTCTCAAACCTGTGGGCTCAGGCAATCCTCTCACCTCAGCCTCTCAAAGTGCCGGGATTATAGGCGTGAACCACCACACCTGGCCCTTCCTTTTCTTTCTTAAGAGACAAGATCTCACTCTGTTACCCAGGCTGGGATGTACTGGCACAATCATAGTTCACTGAAGCCTCAAACTCCTGGTCTCAAGTGATCCTTCTGTCTCAGCTTCTCAAGTAGCGAGGACTACAAGGGTATGCCACCACACCCAGGTTTTTTTTTTTTTTTTGTTTTCTTTTATTGTAGAATTGGGGGCCTCATTATGTAGCCAGGCTGGTCTTAACCTACTGCTTTTGGATGTGGGAGGAAACTGGGATACCTAGAGAAAATCCACACAGACACGGAAAGAACATGCAAACTCCATACAGACAGTGGTTCCAGCTGGGAATCAATTTTTTTTTCTTATTGATGTTACAACAAAATGACTTTGAACAAAATTATTTTATCTGAGGATCTTCTGTACAAGTAAAATTTCTGCATCTAAAAGTAGACTGTGTAGTGTTCTCAAATTCTATCCATGTGAGTTGATTCCTATGGCATGCAAATAAGTGATTATTTCTGGACCCCTGATCCCTGCAAGCTACTACTCTATTCCTTGTATTCTCTTTTCAGAAAAATG
Source organism: Tarsius wallacei (assembly GCA_963574415.1). Lineage (NCBI taxonomy): Eukaryota > Metazoa > Chordata > Mammalia > Primates > Tarsiidae > Tarsius > Tarsius wallacei. The sequence continues at coordinate 21,883 of CAUYQG010119405.1, read as the reverse complement.
CTTTAGCATTATCTACCTCGCTGTCTCCAATTCCTCTTCTTCTGTTATCTTTTAAAACCACCTTTTTTTTCCCCAAAATCCTTCATGAAAATCACTCTTGTCAAGATCTTCAATGACTACCACTGTGCTAAATTCGGTAGTCAATTCACATACTTGACTTATTAGCCACATTAAACACAGTTCATTCCTTCCTACTCTTCAGTGCACTTTCTTCACTTGCCATCCAGAACAACTTCCTTGGTTTCCTTATACCTCATTTAGCACTCCTTCTCAGTCTCAATCCTCTTTTTTATGCTGAGCTCTTGGTAATAGTGTGTGCCAGGGTTCAGTTCTCTTTATACTGACTCCATTGTTGATCCCATCCTTTCCCATGACTTTAAACACAATCTCTGGCAAAGACTCTCAAATTTCTAATTTCTGCACATAACTCTCTCTCTACAGTGCCTTATTTGGATGTCAAGAGACAACCAAAACACAACTTCTGTTTCCCCTCACTCCAGACCTACTCTACACACAATCCTTCCTACTCAATTTATGGAAACTTCATCCTTGCTAAAGACCAGAACTTTTGAGATCAACATTGACTCTTTTTCTATCATATAATCTGTCAGATAATCCTAATGGTAAAAACCTTTATTGTTTTCTTTTTAAAAAACTTGATCATATCACTGTTCCACTCAAAACCTTGCAACAGCTCTCCATTTTGCAGTAAAAGCCAAGTCCTTAAAATGGTCTGTTATGAAAATCATGAACTTCACAGCAACCTTGATGGACTTAGAGTCTATAATGCTGAGTGATCTTTCACAGAAACAAAGAACTGAGTATCACATGTTCTCACTCATAAGCGGACCTTGAACAATTATCATAATACTATAAGAGAATGATTGGCAGTAGTGGGAAACCGCCGGGAGGGGGACGGAGAAACAGGATTGGCAGTAATGGGAATCTGCCTGGGGATGGGGGGGCACACCGCATTAACAAGGGTACCTGCATAATGAACATTTGTATACCTAACCCTGAATTGTACCCCACATCTTTAAAATGAAACACAATAAATTTTAAAAATGGTCTGTTATGTTCTGCCTGATCCATTCCATTTTTACCTTTTAAACCTCACTCTCATCAACTCACTTAATCTTCACAATAGCCCATGACAGTTTAGTTTGTTATTCCTGTGTTGTAGATGAGGAGACTGAGACTCAAAGAAGTTGAGTCAGTGCTCTAAGATTAAAAGACCAGTGAATGGTATGGTCAAGACGTGAACTCAAGTAGCTATGTGCTTCACCATTTCATTTGTCTAACCAAGAAACAACTTTGTTTTCATTGCAGAACCCGAAGGAAGTTCAGAAACTGGTGGTACTTAGTACCGCTGAAAATGGGAGATGAATGTAGGACTGAAAACAGGAAGATTCATTAAAAATCTGATTAAGGTTGCCTCTTGATCCTGCACAGACAGGTAATAGCTCCTCCCCAGACTTGGAAGAGGAATTGAGGTTTATATGATGATGAGGGTAACCCAGAGGGATGCAGGACTGGCAGATACGGGACTTAAGAGGGCATAAAAAGACAAATCACTCCCCAGTACAAAATGAGAAAGTACTTTTCCCTGTATTTCTCATGACTTTTTCCATGAACATTTCAAAAACAATTTTTAGAACATTAGCATGGATCAGTATAGACCTAGCTAAATAGCTTAGTCCAAAAATTAATGAAAATGACAAGTCTGCATTCAAAGACAAACTATTTAATGACTAATATTTTTAATTGGTTCAAGGCCTCAGCCTTTGTATAACAAGTTTCAGTCTGAAGAAAAATTTTTATGCTGCAGTTATGAGCCTCTGATAATAGAAGATTTAATGGAATTTCAAATAGGCCATTAATTGTAACATGCCAATATAATAACAAGAAGATTAAAATGTGTCTAAACTAAACAAGTTCAATACAGCTTAAGTACTTTGTTAGAAATTAAACTTTCCCAAGTATATATTTTGATATCAAATCTTGAAAAGTTAAATACTGAAACAGATAGTAAAAGGTTTTTGTGGTAAATTTCCATTTAAAAAAAATGCCTAGACAGCTTACTTTGCTATAACAACTTTGCAACCATGTGAATTAGAAATTAGATCAAGCACAAAATAAATTGAGACTAAGACGCTTCTAGTATATGTATATTTATAATTTCTTATGCATTTTGAAAAAAATATGTGGAAATGTAATTTTCAGCACAAGTTTTGAGGTGTTTATGACTTTTAATTTCTTTCCCACACGACGAGGTTACAAAACCAGAAAAATGATTGGATAGGGTATTGTTGAATGTATTGAGCATAAACCTTTGGAAAGACATATGATGTATAAAAGAACCTCGTTCTGTTTGGGGGCAGTGAAAACGATATGGTGGTAATAGTTACTGGATTGTTCTTCTTAGGGTGGTGCAGTGTTGGAGACACATATAGATTCCAGCTGTATTTTGAGGTAGGTATTAAAAAGACTTGCCAGGTTGGAGGTGGGAGGTGAAGACAGGAGGGAATTAAAGATGACGAACAAGTTTCTGGCTTGAGCAACTGACAAAATGATGATGCCACCTACTGAAAGAAGATGGTTAGTAAGGCAAGCAGGTTTGCAGGGTGCAGAATCACCTCTTCTGTTTGGGACTTCCAAAGTCTAGGATGCATGTGAGCCACCCAGCAGGTAAAATCAAGAAGGATGTTAAATATTTGAGTCAGCCAGACTTGGTGGCTCAGCCTGTAATCCCACACCTTGGGAGGCCGAGGCCAGTGGATTGCCTGAGCCTGCGGTTTCAAGACCAGCCCCGACAACTTGGCGAGACCTCATCTCTACCATAAATCGAAAATTAGCCAGGAGTGGTAGCGCACACCTGTAGTTCTGGCTACTTGGAAGGCTGAGCCAGAAGGATCACTGGAGCCCAGCAGGTCGACGCTGCGGTGGCTGTGAGTATGCCACTGCACTCCAGCCTGGACGACAGAGTGAGACTCCAACTCAAAATAAGTAAATAAATAAATAAATAAACATCTGGGTCTGGACTCATCCCAACTAAATAGAGTCAGTGGTCACCCTGAAAACTGGTGTGATGTGATTGAAAAAGTCTAGCAAGAACGTGAGGAAATCTAGATTCTTTTTTTCCCCCTTCCACTATCTAGCTGTGGAATTCATTCTAACTTTCTAGAACTCACAATGGTGCAATGGTTTATTTGAATACAGAAAACTGGGGTCAAAATTCCAGCTGCAGCTCCTTCTTACTACATAACTTCAGAAAAGGTATTTAAGTTCTTTGTGCCTCAGTTTCTTCATCTATTAAAAGGGAATATCATTATAACTATTTCAAAGGTTGTCTTGGGAATTAAATTACCATGTGTGTATACACAAACATATACACCCACAACATCACTCAAGAATGTTTCTGGCACGTAATAAATGCTATTTACGTGTTTGTTATTGTCATTATAAGAAGGATTAGATGACAATAGCATCTTTCAAACTTTATCTGCTGGTGAGAGGGGTGGGTACACTTAAAGTCCAGACTTCTTCACCACTATACAATGCAACCATGTAACCAAAAACTATTTGTACTCTCTAAAGTCACTGAAATAAAGAAAAAATAATAATTAAATGAATTAAAAAACTTTATATACTGATAAAATCCTTTGTTGTAAACAATATAACACAGAGACCCAATATATACTAAAAAATAAATAAATAAAGAGAGAACAGCTGTAGCTAGAAATAGAACCTGAATTCCCACCAGCTTTACACTTCCCCCTCCCTTTCCCACCACAGTAGCCACAGAGGAAGATCTATGGAACTTCTGAGACTCTCTTCTGAAAGCCACCAGACTAGGTAATCTTTCAAAAGTGAGAGAAAAACAAAGATGTTTTCAGACATATAGCAATAAAGAGTCTACCAATAAAGAGTCTAAAAATAAATTCTCACTAAAAGAACTCCATGCTTTGGCAATGAAAAAGTGAAGTCAGAAGTTCAGTCCATCTTACTGGAGCGATGCTTCTTCTCCACTCCTTATGTTCTCCTCCACATGGAGGGTCTTCTACTGGCATCACAGTCCTGGCCTTCCTTACCCCATCCTACTGCCAGCTCAATATGGAGGTTCTCCTTAGCGGCATCACAGTACTGGTCTTCCTCATCCCACCTCACCCCCAAGCTTGCTCACTCCTCCTCTGAGGAAGAGTGACTTCACACAATTGAAAAATTTGAAAAGAGACTGAAGAGAAGCCCTTTCCTCTTCCCTTCTGCTTGGTAGCCAGGTTGCCTGCAGGAAAGTCCCTTATGCTGTGCTTCTCCATAGGGTACTATCTGGGTACTTTGAGACCGACTGGAGGAAAAGGAGGGCCTGCTTTCATCCAATACTGCTTTGAGTTGGTTAGGTAACCATCTAATTCTGAGAAATGGTACTAGGAAGCCCACTTGTCCACCAGTGGGCAATTTTTCTAATATTAGCTCTGTTGGTAATAGAGGTAATATTTTGGTCCCCATGTGCCTTACACTTTTGTCTTATTTTCAATTGGTTCAGAACTTGGATGAAAAATGTACTATTTAGAAGACCTCCTTGACCCTTAATAGTGTAAGACAAAAGAAACAGTGAATTCAGAACTGAAGCAAATAGTCAGCAAATTTCTAAGATAAGAAGGCTCCAGATCACAAAAACAAAATCTGTTTATCATGCTAATGAAGTTGGATTTTTATCTTGTAAGGAGTCAAAGGGCATCAAACCCTTTAAATAAAAGGGGATATGGCCAGATTAGTATGCTTATTTTCTTGAATAGGTCTTAGAAGGAAGAAGAGAATAATAATACCTGGGATCAGGTTACAAAAAGAAGATGACATTTTTTAAAGACCAAATTTACCTGTTTTATAACTTTGTCCAAGGCTGTCTCAAATGATGATGTCATGTTTTCCCAACCTACTGTCTAATTTTGAACAGCCGGTCAGCTAGCCCCATAAGATTTCATTAAGTCAAACAATCAGATAAGCAAATCTTGAACTGTATTTGGGATCTTTATCACAGTGTTTGAAAGATGCGTTACAACTTTCCACTTAAGAAAAATAATGAAGTAATGTTTCTCTTCTGACTTCCAAAGTTTACATTTTCATGGCATACATTATTATTTAGAATTTTAAAAGGCAAAATACTGTCAGTCACAGAGTGATGGTTTGAAAACCAAAGTTTGTAGCTATAGAATAGGCCACTCATCATTCACAAAAACAGCACAATTTTAAATTTTGATACAAAACAAATGTATGCCACATTGCAACATTTTCCACCCTGGAGACAATTTTTTTAGTAATGTCAGAATATGTAAAGTGCCTAATAGGATCTCTAAGTCATAAGCTAATACTTAGTTCCTTGCCTTTCTGAGTCCTCTCCTCTTGTGCTATTTCTCTGAGCAAGAGACTTACATCAGAACTGATTTGGACCCCGAGGTAAAGTTAATGGTTTCTGCCATAAACATATATTAAATCCCCTAGTTGTCTAATACTGTCCCAAGCACTGGAAATTCTTGATGAACAAGTAAGAGAGGACACAGTCCATGATTCCAAAGATACTTTAGTCTCCTAGGATAATGAAAAACACAAACAAAAGCAGTAATACCCCATCCTCACTTCCTAATGCTCCCACCAATCAGGAAATCCCCTAATATGTACTTAACCTGATGAAGAAATTTGTTGAGGAAACACAAAGAATTGAGGAAAAGGATAATCATCTGGCTAGGCAAATCAGACAAATCAACTGGGATAATAAATGTCGTCCTTATAGATTGTCCCACTTTCAAGAAGGCTCATTTGGGAACTGAAGTTATTCATCTGTTTTTTTGTTATTATTTGTTTCATTGTGTTTTCTTTAACACAGCCGCTAAGTACTTCCTTTCTTTGTAGACTCCACTCATTCACCCCAACAGGGTCCTCTTTTCCAAAGTGCAGAGCAGCTATTCCCCTCCCCACTGATCCCTAGGAAACAAAATATATTAATGAGGAAACACTTTCAGTAACAGAAACCCTACCCAAGCTGGTTGGAACAAACAAACACGTGTCTGGCTTGCAAACTGGGAAGTTCAAGCATGAACTTCAGATATGGTGCTGTTATTTATTTTCATCTTGATCATGCCAGGTAATCCTCCATTGATAGAGTACTGGCGCATTCTTTCTACCATATGAGAAGGATTTATTTTCTTCTCAGCTACAGGTAGTAGGCTGACTACTTTTCATCATATCCACTTTTTATAGTCTAAGAGAATGGCAGGGGTAAGAGGTTCCAGGAGACTGAAAGATCTTTGGAACCATGAACTGCGTGCTCTCTTGCTTGATCATAGTCCTCAAATTATGTCCTCAAATATTTGACTTCCCTAACTCTACCTCTACTTTTCTCTGGGCAGATTCTTTCCAACATAGTAGCAAAGATGGCCACCCACAGTGCTAGGCTTATAGCTAATAATTCTATACCTTCCTGCCACTGCCTTCAACGTCCCTGCCCCTGACCAGTTTCAGCAAAATTTCAGGTATACACCTCAAGGAAACTGCTAGGAAGAAAAAATATATACACTTTATACAAAAATCCCATAATATTTTCTAAGAACTTTTTAATAGGGGAACAAAATAACAAGCATGATCAAGTCACAATGAAGAAATTGTATAGCTTAATTTTTTTTTGTGGATCTTCTTCTGGAGTTCAGGGAAATGTGAAAGGAATTAAACAAGCCTTTTTTTTTTTTTTTTTTGCTTTGCCAAAGTTTTATTTATTTTAAACATGTGGGGTACAATTTTATTTTAAACATGTGGGGTACAATTCAGGATTAGGTATATAAGTGATCATTATACAGGTAAAGTTTAAAGTCGGGTCTCCTTTTGGGCTCCACTTTGCCATTGTGCATCTGTACCACATTTTTTTTCTATCCAGTCCACTTTCAATGGGCAGCACAGTTGTTTCTGTGTTTTTGCTATTGTGAATAATTCTGCAATAAACATGCATGTGCAGGTATCTTTTTTGTAGAATGATTTGAGTTCCTCCAGGCATATTCCCAGAAAGGAGATTGCAGGGTCATATGGAACATTGATTTTTAGATTTTTTAGGAATTGTCATACTATTTTCCACAGAAGTTATACTAGTTTACACTCTCATCAACAGTGTAGAAGTGTTCCCTTTTCCCTACATCCTCTCCAGCATCTGTTGTTTTTTGAGTTAGTGACAGTGGCCAACCTGACGGGAGTTATGTGGTATCTCAGTGTGTAAACCAGCTATTTCTTAGCTCCTTTCACTGACTCATTTCTTGTTGTACTACTTAGAAGTATCTTTGCCTAACTCCTTTATTTAAGTTTTTGTTTCCAGTGTGATGCACATGGGTTTTCCCAACTTCTTGGTTGCCATTCTTTCTTTCTGATTTATAAAGCCAATACCAGAATGGAATTATGTAGTCACTGGTTATAGATAATAGATCTAAAGAGAGCCAAGTAAGATATATCTTCTCAGACAAAACTCTAGGTTATCTAGATCTCATATCTTCTAATTTCACATAGAAAAGTCAACTTATTTAATTCCTTGATGCTTGACCTATTCTTTATTCCAATATTCATTAACAATGATTGCCAAACACAAAGCTGGAAATCTGTCTCTGTGGGACTGGAACACAGAAATTTGGTGCCAGGCTGTGAAAAACCTTCACAAGGCAGGACAGAGACCGGGCACTCTAAGAAAGATGAAGATTGCATACATTTCCCCAGCTGAGCTGGCCTCTTGCCACTACCATTCTCTCAGGCTCTAGAAAAGTGGATATGATGAAAAGTAGTCAGCTCATGCTGTAGCTGAGAAGAAGACAAATATTTTTTATATGGTAGAAAGAATGCACCAATATTTTACCAGTGGAGAATTACCTGGGCACAATCAAGATGAAAATAAACAACATCGCAAAAAAACACAAATATTTAATGCAAAGTTGAAGAACCTAACTTAGAAGAAATTATAGCTTAAAAATAAGATGGAAATACCTCACTACTGCATCAAGTTGTAGATGAATTTAGTAAAACATAAATTCTAGTTTTAAAAAATGAGTTGATTAAACAAGTCTGAGATGAAAAGGGAGTTTGTCAATGTGAGAAAAAGACAATTAAGGATGGATAGCATTGCGCTGTGGCTGTAAAATTCATTGGCTCTTCTTTCTTCCTTCAAATAAAATAGAGGTTATGAATTTAAGACATTAAGTGGATGTGTTGTTTGAGAAGATTCCTTTGGATACCACCTGTTTCCTGCTTGAAGAAAATACCTTCCCTTCAAATTAGAAAAGATCAAGGCTTCATGAAGATGCTGGTGTAAATTTGACAGATGCACACATGTGCCTGTACACATACACACTCACTAGTGGAAAGGAGTAAATACTTGAGACTATTAAAGACTTAAAATTTTCATGTTCCTTCAGAAACATAACACAATTGACAAATATTTGCTGGCTATTCTCACTGGCCAATCCCTCAGAATCATTGCCACCACCACCATTTTCTGACCCTCTCTAACATGCTGTGGTCTGTGGGAAGCTGACGCCTGAGATTCATCACCCTTGCTCCCTTGCCTTCAGACCTCCAGTTGGGCAGGTGATCAGATAGAAGGAGAGAGCCCTAGATGTCTCTTCTCCAGTTTTCTCCTGTTTCCTTAAATGCGTCTGATAGTAGATATAACCCTTCACAATCTAGCTCATAAGAGAGGGGCCCTTTCTCCACATGTCCTCTGTCAGCAGACTCTAGGAACACTAATTCCCCCCTTTGATCCCTGCAGTTCTAGGGGTGGTAGCAGTTTCAGGCTGCTATTAGTCTCTGGGATCTCACTATTCTTTGATATTTTCTCTCTTAACTTCAATCCTACCCAACAGCAATCTTTTAAAGATATCTCTAAATTTTAAGCATATAGGGTAAATTCTGTTTCCTGACAGGATCCTGAGCTGCAAAAACAGAAACTGACTTCAACTGAATTGAGAAAAATAAATTCAAAAGAGCAAAGACATAAAAAGAGCTGTGCTGAAAATGCTCTCATAGAAAAGTAGCTAAAGGTAATAATACTGGATGCAAAAAAAAAAAAAAAAAAAAAAAGAGAGAAAAGCAAAGAAGGAGGAGAGGGAAGAAAGAATAAGAGATTAGAGAGAAAATAATGAATAAGAAAGATCAGTATATAGGATCTAACAAAAATGCTGGGTTATAAAGAACCAAACAAATATAAAAAATGCATTTTAAAACAAGAAAAATTTCCTTGAAGAAAAATGCTTCAGATTGCAAGAGCACAATGTGTTTGAAGTAAACTCAATGCAGAGCAGTCAACATCAATTTATATTCTAGTTATGTTATTCTCCATATGCAATTAGTGCTACTATGAAAGATAAAGAAACAGTATTCAAGCAAAGACACACACACATACACACACACACAAAGCCAATCACTGCTACCAGGGAAGAAATAACACTAACCTCAGCCTCCTTTACAGTGAAGATTCGTTCTACAAAGTCCTGAGAGAAAGAGAATCAGAGTTATAGTATATTGTAATATTTTTATTATGTAAAAAATAATTTTTAAGAAAACTGGAAGGTAGAGTGAGATGAGAGAAAGTGTGTGACTGTTAACATCCTCATCACTTATAGCAGGAAGTCACTACTAAAACTGAGACATTTAAAAAAGTGACTCCAACCTCTTAAAGTTTGTTTTTTCCAAAATGTCTTTCACAATCTCCATGTTTGTATTTTTCAGCATTTGTTTTCTTTCTAATAGTGCACTTAGCATTTACAAGATAGAATAATTTGTTTTATTAAAAATAAGACTGAAAAAAGCCAAAATGTTAACAACTATTAATCTTGTATTAAGAGAAATGAATAATTTTGGTGTTCTTTTACTATTTTTAAGTGACAAATAATAGTTGTATGTGTGTGTATATATATATGTGTGTGTGTGTGTGTGTGTGTGTGTGTGTGCATGTGTGTGTGTGTATATATATATATACTATATATATATATATATATAGTACAATGTGATGTTTCAATATATGCATACATTGTGGAATAATCCAATAATGGTAATTAACATACCCATCACCTCAAATAGTTATCTTTTTTTTTTTTTTGAGTCAGAGTCTCACTCTGTTGCCCAGGCTGGAATGCAGTGACATGCTCACAACCACTGCAGCATCGACCTGCTGAGCTTAGGCAATCCTTTTGCCTCAGTCTTCCAAATAGCTGGAACTACAGGCGTGTGCCACCATGCCTGGCTAACTTTTTTTTTCTTTTTTATTGTAGAGACGAGAACTTACCAAGTTGCCCAGGCTGGTCTTGAACCCCTGGGCTCAGGCAATTCTCTCACCTCCACCTCCCAAAGTGCTGGGATTATAGGTGCAAGTTACTGTGCCCGGTTAGTTATCATTTATTTGTGGTGAGAACATTAAAAATCCTTTCTTTTAGCTATTTTGAAATATACAACACATTGTAATTAACTATAGTTACCTTACTGTGCAATAGAACACCAAAACTTTTTCTTTCTATCTAACTATAATTTTGTACCCATTGGTCTCTCCCTATCCACCTCCCTCACTCCAGTCCCTGGTAACCATCATTCTACTCTCTACTTCTATGAGCTTGACTTTTGCACATACGAGGGGGTTGCCCCACAAAAAAATGGAATTTATTTATTAAAACATTGTGTATTTATTCTTACACACTTAAACTTCAGTTACCTTCAAAGTACTCTCCATTTGATGCAATACACCTATCGAGACACTTTTTCCACTGCTCAAAACAGTTTTGAACTCATCAAGTTTGGTGCCTTTTAGTGCTTCTTCCGTTTTTTGTTTCACATCTTCTACATCGGCAAAATGTTTCCCTTTGAGGACTTTTTCATCCAGGGAAACACAAGAAAGTTGCTGGGGGGTGGGGGGTTGGGTGAATAGGGAGGGTGGGGCACAGGGGTCATTCTGTTTTTGGTCAAAAACTGCTGTACACTCAGTGCAGTGCAGACTGCTGCATCGTCATGGTGGAAGAACCCATCATCTGTTTGCCACAATTCAGAACATTTCTACAAATGGTGACACAACCTTCTCAAAACATCCAGATATAAACTTTGGTTAACAGTTTAATCCAGAGGAACAGCTTCCAAGTGTACTACAAGGAGCCCACTCTCCAAAAGATAATTTCAGTTTTGGGGGGGATCCCCCTTGTATAAGTGAGATCACAAGGTATTTATCTCTCTATGCCTGGCTTATTTAACTAAGTATAATATCCTCTAGGTCACTCATGTTGTCAAAAAATGACAGCATTTCTGTTTTTTAATGGATGACTATTATTCTATGAGATAGATAGATGATAGATAGATAGATGATAGATAGATAGATAGATACACACACACTACATTTTAAAAATCCATTCATCTATTGGTGGGCACTTAGGTTGTTTCCATATCTTGGCTATTGTGAGTAATGAATAATGCAGCAATGAACATGGAAGTGCAGACATCTCTTTGGTATACTGATCTGAATTCCTGTTCATATGCACCCAGTAGCGGGATTGCTGGATAATATGGTAATTCTATTTTTAGTTTTTTGAAAAATATACATACTGTTTTCAAAATGACTATACCACCAACAGTGAATAAGGGTTCCCTTTTCTCCACATCCTTGCCAACACTTATTATCTTTTATCTTTTTTGATAATAGCCAGTCTGACAGTTGTGAGGTGATAGCTCATTGTGGTTTTAATTTGCATCTCTCTGATGATTAGTGATATTGAGTGTTTTTTCATCTATCTGCTGGCCATTTGTATATCTTCTTTTAAGAATTGCCTATTCAAGTCTTTTGCCTATTTTTAAATAGAGCTGTTTTCTTGTTACTGAATAGTTTGAGTTCTTTGTATATTTCGGATATTAGGCCCTTATCCCATGTATGATTTGCAAATATTTTCTCCCAATTTGTGGATTGTCTCTCCACTCATATACATTGCTTCCTTGCTATGCACAAGTTTCTTTTATTTTTTAATAAAAGTTTGTTTCATGTCTCTGCAAAATAAGATACTGGATTTAATATGAGAATATGTAGGAAACTTCGATAATTTGAGACAGTATACTACAGAGTAAAGAGTATTCAAGCTTTAAAAGGAACCCAAGTTAAATATCAATGATCAATTGTTGCATAACAAATCACTACAAACTTAGGTGGCATAAAATGACAACTATTTTACATACTCATGGCTCTGTGGGTCAGGATGTTAGGCAATGCACACTGAGAACTTGTTTCTGCTGCATGTCTGGGACCTCATAGGAGGTGGCTTAAATATCTGGGGGCTGGCTGGAATAGCTCAACTAAGGCCATGTCTGGAAACTTGATTTTGACTCTTGGCTTGGGCTCCTAATATCATGGTAGCCTCAGGATTCCAAGAGGAAGTACTGCAAAGAAGACAAGCCCCAAAGTATAAGCACATCTAAGTCTCTGTTTATGTCATCTTGCTAATACTCCATTGGCCAAAGCAAGTCACAAGGTCAAGGCTAGACTGAATGTGCGAAGGGAATACACAAAGAATTTGAATCTCAGCTCTGTTATTTTTTATCTTGACAAGTAACTTTATTCTTCTGAGTCTCAGTTTTCTGCCTCATAAAGATAACAATGCCCAATTCACTTGGTTTAGGGGATTAAGTGAAACAAAAAATATGGCTAACAGGCTAAGAAATAGTACACATTTGATAGATAGTCCTATTTTCTTATTCCTATTTATTACACATCCTTAAAGGGTATTATTTCTTATTTAAAAATGGTTGCACACCTCATAAACTTGCCTTTTGAATAAGGTTTTTTTGAACAGTTGTGATTAGCATCACTTTTTTTTTTTTGAGTCAGGGTCTCTGTTATCCAGGCTGAAGTGCAGTGGCAGCATCACGACTCATTGCAGCCTCCACCTCCTGGGCTCAGGCGATCCTTCTACCTCAGCCTCTGCAGTAGCTGGGACTATGGGCACACACTAGCACACTAAGCTTAATTTTTTTTTTTTTTTTTTTTTTTTTTTTTTTGAGTTGGCGTCTCACTCCGTCGCCCAGACTAGAGTGCAGTGGCCGCTTCCGGCCACCGCAGCCTCAACCTGCTGGGCTCCAGCGATCCTTCCACCTCAGCCTTCTGAGTAGCCGGAACTACAGGCATGTGCTACCACGCCCGGCTAATTTTTTTGATTTATTGTAGAGATGAGGTTTCGCCTGCCCAGGTGGGTCTCTAACCCGCGGGCTCAGGCAATCCACTCACCTCAGCCTCCCAAGGCGCGGTATTACAGGCTTGAAATTTTTTGTTGTTGTTGTTGCTAGAGTCGAGGTCTTACTATGTTGCTTAGGCTAGTCTCAAACTCCTGAGCTCAAGCAATCCTCCCACCTCTACCTCCCAAAGTGCTGGGGTTGCAGCATGAGCCACTATGTCCAGCCAGCATTGTTTTAAATCTAACTTTTAGTGCTTTTATTTACATTAGGTCTCCCATGAAAATTTTACATGTCCTTCTATGTGATGGCTATATTATTTCGTTTCCTTTGTTTCTCATTTTATCTTACTTTTTTATAGGCTTCTAATTCAAAAGTATATTTTCCATTGAATTACTTTGATCTTTATGCAGCCTTATGATATAGATAAAGAAATTATCATCTTCACCTCACAGTTGGGAAAATTATGGCCATGAAAGGTTAAATGAATGTCTAAGTTCATCTAAGTCCAAAATCACAGTCTTCCCAGGCTTTAGAATTCTACACTGTAATATCTCTTTCTAAATTCTCATAAGTCTCTTGAAAAATCTATGTAGACATTCCAGAAATGTTACTATTGCTATGTTTTTCAATCTTTTAATATGTCAATTCATTATCTAATAATAGGAACATAATTCACCATACATCACAGAACTTAACTTGCTTTCTCCAGATATCAGGCATAAACCTGTTGAGATTAGTATGTATTTAGCATTGTAAAAATGTGTAGGAAACTTCTGGCTATAAAATGGCTTTTTCGGCTGGGTACAGTGGCTCAAGCCTGTGATCCCAGCACTTTGGGAGGCTGAGATGAGAGAACTGCCTGAGCTCAGGGGTTCGAGACCAGCCTGGGCAACTTGATGAGACCTCTTCTCTATAATAATTTTTTTTTTTTTTTTTTAAAGCCAGGCGTGGCAGTGCATCTGTAGTTCCAGCTACTTGGAAGGCTGAAACGGAAGGATCACGGGAGCTCAGCAGGTTGAGGCTGCGGTGGCTGTGTGTGTGCCACTGTCCTCCAGCCTGGGCAATAGAGTGAGACTCCAACTCAAAAAGGGGGAGGAGGCTTTTAACTTTTTATTCAAATAAAATGGGGCTTACCAACACACAATGAACTGAAAAGAGAGTTGAAGGGAGACTCCTTAGAGTACACCTGTTTTCTGTTTTGACTCCAGTAACTTCCTTTAACTAGGAAAGGTCAAGGTCAAGTTGCCATGGAAACTTGTATTTGCATATGAGTCTCACATACCAACACACATGCATGTAAGCATGCATTCATTCACACACACACACACACACACACACACACACACACAACAGTGGAAAGGGATAAATATTTGATTTCTATGTACTGATATAAAATGTTAAACTCTGTATAATCCTTTAGAAAGGTAACACCAAGTTCGAGGAGGAGTGCAAGATCTTATGCATTTGTTAGAGATCTTCAGTTGTAACAACAAAGGTTAGTGCTGACAAACTTGAAAAATAAAAGAGGACTTACTAGAAGGATTTGGGTTGCTCACAGAAGCAAAGTAGTAACTGCAGAAGTGTGCTCAGAAAGGAACTCAGGGATGCAGGCAGCAAGAATCAGGTAGAAGGAACCAGTAAGTGGTTTTATTAGGTCACCTCTGAGAGGATGAACTGGCTCTATTTTTCCTATCTTCATATCACTCTTTTAATTTAAGAATCATATCTTGAACAAAAACATCTGGTTGGTTCATGTACTCATCCCTTAGTCAGATGAGAACTTTGATTCAGATAGTTGACAAAACTACAAACACTGGGAAAGAAGTAATTTCCAAAAGGAAGCCATGGTGCAATAACCAGAAGAAAGAAAAGGATACTGGATGGCTAAAAATTAAATTAAATTAAAGTCCAAATGTCTTGGTTAGACCTAATATATTTTATAGGAGGAGATATTTGCCTCATGTAAACCCAATAAGCTAAGCTGATTTAAGATTATCCCATTAAACCATTGCAGAGACTTATTCTAGAAAGTTTTCAGTATATTGAGTTAGATGTAATTTTATATTATTCTCTTGGAATGTTACTTACAGTTACCTGGTTTATTGTTATTAAACCTGTCCTTTAAAAACATAAGCAGCACAATATAGTTCATTCCAAACTACACTTTCTTTCATTACATAATTACATTAGAAAACACCAAGCCTTCTGTTACAATGAGATAATACAATTCCTAGGTGTTCAAAGACACATGGCAAACAATACCTGTAAGGGAATGTTATCTTACAGTAAAATATGCCTACCTCTGAAGGTTTTGTTTTACCATTGCCAATGTGCTTTTGGAATTCTGAAAGAGATGTATAGGAATGCCATTGATTGGGAAATCATTACATACCAAATACCAAGAGAAAAGTGACACTAAGAACTCAAGACAAGACAGTGAGTACATTTTGAAATGAATTTTGAAAAACATACATGGAAATTAAAATATTTTTTGGAGACTACCATAACTGTTTTCCTTGATTATAATGAAGCATTTGATAGAATTAAGTATTTGGTATTTATAAACCATTTAAAAGATGAAACAAGGAGCTGGGAATGTTGATGTTTCAGGGTTTGCCCCGACTTTATTCAGAGAGTGAGGTATAAAGATGTGATTCTGTGACTTCTCTGACAGTTTCTCATAAGAGTGGGTAAGGACTCTGTGAACTCAGAATTTAAGAACTTAGAAAAAGGTTTTATTTTGTTATTCATAAAGGTTATATGTCTTATTCAAAGTTAGTAGCAATCTTAGTCATAGCAACTCTAATTCACTACTTACCCACAGAAGAGAGGAAATTTTACCAAAATATCTGGAAACAGTTTTGAATTGTTTTTCTCTACTAGGATATCCCTGAGTTGAAGGAAGCAGAGGAAAATTATGATGAAAATATGATCCAGTCCTCTGTATTTTCAGTGTTTTTAAAACACTCAAAGAAAAACAAAATCATGGACTTCACAGCAAATTGGATGGAGTTAAAGAACACCATACTAAGTGATATATCACAGAAACAATGAACTGAATATTGCATGTTCTCACTCATAAGTGGGATCTGAACAATAGTCACATTAGCACAACGGAGTGATTGGCAGTCACTGGGCACTGCTAGGGGAGAAGGGAGGGAAGAGTGGGGGGCAAATGACAACACAAAGGGTAACTGGTCCACTTCTGGGGGAGTGAGGGCCAGTTAGAAGCCCAGACCTCACCTGCATGCAGCCTACTTATGTAGTTAATTCTCACTTGTACCCCACATCTCTAAAACAAAATAAAATTTAAATAAATAAATAAAATAAATTAAAAAAAAAACACTCAAAAAGCCAGGTGCGATGGCTCATGCCTGTAATCCCAGCATTTTGGGAAGCAGAGGCGAGAGGATTGCCTGAAACCAGGAGTTCAAGACCAGCCTGGGTGGGCAACATGGTGAGACCTCATCTCTACAATAAATTTTTTTAAAAATAGCTGGGTATAGTGGCATGCACCTGTGATCCCAGCTACCGGGGAGGCTGAGGTGGAAGGATCACTTGAGCCCAGGAGGTTGAGGCTGTAGTAGTGACCATGTCATTACACTCTAGCCTGGAAGACAGAGTGAGACTCTGACTCAAAAAAATATATATATATCCCAAACACCCAAAGAATCTGTAGCTGGTCGGGGCCTAAGAGGGTACTTTTTTATATACTTCTTGTTTTGTTCTAAGGAAGAATTTATGTAGCTTTAGAAGTCAACTAACAAAACCTTATTTCTAGAAAGCTATCTCCTCTGTGACATCTCAAACTGTTTTATTTTATTCTTCAAAGACAAAGCACATTCACAAGTAGCTTTCCCATGACTTGATAAAGGTAATTATTAGAAAAACCTCCCATGTATGAACTCACATTCTCTTTCCTAGGATGTACACTTTATTTGACTTAACACAGTCCACCTTCAGAACTTCTTTCAAGATGTAACCTGTCCATAAACTCACCAGCAACCCTGGGAATTTTCCTTCCTGTATCAAAGACACTGTCTAACAGAATAACTTGTCTGCTGTCAAAAGTAAGTGTGCCTTCTGATTCAGTAACAGAATCCCTTGCTGTGTAAATTCTTAGACTCAACTCCAGACCTAATGAATCAGAATCTCTGAAGAAAAGATCAGAGAATCTACAACTATTACATATCATTTTAAAAAATAATCTAGATATAAATATTTAATTATACTTAAAAAAGAAAGACCAGAGAATCTACATTTTAAATAAGTACCTTCTGATTTCTTGCATACACTTAAATCCTTGAACTAGTGCCAAAGAGATAAGGACAAAAACCTAATGTGGATTCAACCATCTTGCAACATATTCTCAGAAAAATTTTCTAATTCTACAAGAAAAAAAAGAACATAGTTATCTGAAATTTCTCAAGTCCCACAAAGCACTATATTGACACAGGTTTAGGAATATAGTACTTGGCTAGTACTTAGTCTGCAGATGGCTAATTGTTCAAGGGTTGTATTTTTCATGGAGAAAGTACACAGAAACAATGAGGAACAAATTTGTGTCAGACCCAGGAGGCTGGGGGTGGGAGCAGTCCTACAAAACGTCGGCCTCATCTTACTCTGTGAATATGAACAACACCTCAATATATCTGACATTTAAGGAAAGCTTGTTTTATAATAAACTTTAGATTCTTGAGAGGCTTTTATGAAATGTTGGCTTTAGTATTCCAAAGTAGAGTTAAACCAATCATAAGATCCTTAAACCAATATTCCAATACATACTTTGGTAAGAATCTAAGACTGAGTTCTAGACTTAACTCAGGAATGTTTCTCAGGGCTTAATCCTTGAATAGCTCTTCTTTTCTCTAGATGCAGTCACTCCTTTGGTATTCTTATGACTGCAGATATTATCTATACTCTGATGACAACTGAATTCTCTAATTTAATTCTTTCACCTGAACTCTAGATTCATATTCAACTGCCTATTTGACATCACTGCTTGTATATCTAATAGACATCTCAAACTAAGTATTTTAAAAACTGAACTGTTCATCTTTCTCCAAAGCTGCTCCTCTTTCAGACTTTGTCATCTTAGTTAACTGCAATGTAACTTTTCAATTGCTCAGGCTATAAACATTGAGTCATCTTTTATTTCTCTCTTTCTTTTTCACTCTAAACCTAATCCTTCAGCAAAAGCTCTTAGTTCCATTTTCAAAATACATACAGAATCTGATCTCTTTTCACCATTTCTTCTTCTGCCACTCATGTGAGCTGCCATCTTCTCACCTGACTTATTGTTATAGCCTCCTAACTAGTTTCCTGATCCTACCCTGTCCTCACTCTAATCCATTTTCAACCTCAAAATTCAGAGTAATTAATTTAAAACTAAGTCCAGCCATAAAGAAGGACAAAATTATGAACTTTGCAGCAACTTGGATGAATTTAGAGTCTATAATGCTGAGTGATCTATCACAGAAACAAAGAACTAAGTGCCACATGTTCTCACTCATAAACGGACCTTGAACGATTATTATAATACTATAAGAGAGGGATTGACAGTAGTGAGAATCTGCCAGTGGAGGGGTAGGGATGGAATTGGCAGTAGTGGGAATCTGCTGGGAGAGGGGAGTGGGCACACCTCATCAACAAGGATACCTGCATAATGAACATTTGTATACCTAATCCTGAATTGTACCCCACATCTTTAAAATAGAAATAATTTTTAAAAAACTAAACCCAAAGATATCACTCCACTACTCAAAATTCTCCAGTGTCTCTCCATCTCACTTACTCAAGGTAAAAACCAAAGTCCCTACCATAGCCTACAAGGTCTCATATAGATCTGGTTCCTCACGACCTCTAAGATCTCATATTCCACTATTCTGCACCTAGGTTGATTGTGCCCCAGCCTTCTTGGCTTTGGTCTCCCAATGATGCCTTCATACTCCTGCCTTAGCCTGTACATAGGCTTTTCCCAGATATTCTCATTACTTACTCCTTCATCTTTTTAAAGTTATAGCTCAAAAATGTCACCTACTCAGGAACTCCCTGATCACCTTATTTAAAATTTACTCAATGCCCCCAGAACTACTTACTTACTCTTTTTTCCTGTTTTATTTTTCTTTCATGGGTTTTTACCTTTTAATATACTCTATAATTTACTTTTCTACTTTTATATATTATTTGCCTTTCTCCACTAGAATATAAACTCCACCAAAGCAATGTTCTTTGTCTTCTTCTTCTTCTTCTTCTTCTTTTGTTTTCACTGTTGCATTTCCAGTATTCAGACAATTCTTGGAACAAAATAGGTTTTCAAATAAATGTGTTTTGATTGACTCAGTTAATAAATGAAGAAGTCTAACTGACTCTGCAGCCCTGATAGGACAGGTCACTTAATCTTATATCTTCCAAATCTTTGTTTGTAAAATGTGATTCATAATTCTTATTAAAGTCTCTTCCACACTCTGAAATTAAAGTTATGATCATAGATCCATAGTTTTGGAAGGAAGCCCAATGAAGTCCTGGGGCACAGACTGCTATAAAACTGAGCTAGGGTGGCCATGGGAAAGGCAGTCAGTGATCCCTGTGATAAAGACTGAGTTTCAACATAACTTGGTGTCAAGGTGGATCTGAGGTTTCCCTATCGCCTTTCATAAATAATATCTGTTTGATGGCTTCATCTTTATATCTTTTTGCTACTTTGGGCAACCCAAGCAGTGTTCACTGCATGATTTTGTAAATGCTAGCCACACTACAGAGTTTAAAGGGATGAAATACCTAATTAAAATGAGACTTCTAGTGGGAATAGCTTTCAGAGAATAGTAATATGACTAGACAATATTTAACCAAAAAAAAAAAAAAAAAGTCTGAGTTTAAGAGTCAGGGGAACTGAATCCTAAATCTGGTTCTGTCACTATGTTCTGGTTCTGTCACTTAACCTTTATGCCTCAGTTTTCTCATTTATCAAATAAGGATTTGCCATCCCTCACAGGGTAATTGTAGGGATAGCATAAGATAACAGATAGAAAACTATTTTTAAAATTTATAAATGTACTCACATGTTTAATTTATTTTAAGCACTAATGATGTGCTAAGTGATGAAAATGACAGAGAATTAAATGTGATCTTTGCCCATAAAACTATGAGATACAGTCCTATCCAGTCCTCACAATTTACCTAACAGGATATGACATGAACACTGGGAGATACTCCAGGGAAGAGGCTGTTGACAGAGTGGAAAAGTCAGGCATATGCAATTACAATGTTGAATCCAATCATCGTCATGAGTTCAGGGTAGATATTTATGGATCATCATGGGGATCAGGAAGAACCTGACATTCTGAGTGGGTGGTAGAAAAGGATTTTCTTCAGAAAGGTGAAGTTATCAAAGACGAAGTCACTTCCAACTTAGGAACCGGATATTTTACAAGTTGTAGAGCTCACCTATTTAATGGGCTGTAGCATTTGCTGCATACAGAAATTGAGTTTGGTTGTCAAGGGAGCACAGTGGATGTTCTGAATGTCATACTTGGTACCAGCACAGCTGTAATCAGGACAGATTGCAATCAGGATGCTTTTCTCTGGTTCCATAGATACTGACAAAATCCATGTTTTCTTTTTCCAGGACCCAGCTCAGAAATCAGGGCTGATCAAATAAAGCACACATTCCCTTTGGCACTAAATTTGACTCGGCAGAGTCTGTATGAGGATTCTGGCAAGCAAGAGAATCATTTTTCTAAGCCATGGCCAGTCCCTGGAAGCGAATCTAATCATAGTATGGTGTTCCAAGAGGGGAAGTGAGAAATTTTCAGAGATGGGCAGAAGGAAAGATATAAGAATAACTATAACAAGATCCTTAGGGGAGAAAGGCATACTGGATTAAACTTTAGATGGTCTAAGGCAGCTATAGAGTACCTAAGTACGTGCTTATAAAAAAATTAAATACGTGTGTTAATTATTGAAAAGATGAAAGCCTGGTCAGGGTCAGCTTAGTCTCTATAACTATTCATTTAACTGCGGGATCAGAACATTCAGCCTTTAGAATCACTGGGGATTGTATTGCCACTGTATGGAGGCACAACTGTTATTTCTGAATGCCATCCTCATGGCACAGACACCAAGATGAAGCACCATTCAGAAGAAGAAGCAAATTTGTACTCTATATTATATTCAGTCTGATTTGGCTAAGGTCACAGATAGGCTGTACACAGGAAACATTATTGCCATTGTCATTGAAACACAAACTTATGAAAGACAATTGTCTGATAAATACGTCAATTGAAAAACAAGCAAAGTGAATTTAAGCTATGTAAGCATAAAGAGATTTTTTTTTTTTTTTTTTTTTTTTTTTTGAGTTGGAGTCTTCACTCTGTTGCCCAGACTGAAGTGCAGTGGCCGCTCCCGGCCACCGCAGCCTCGACCTGCCGGGCTCCGGCCATCCTTCCGCCTCATTAGCTGGAACTACAGGCACGCGCTACCATGCCCGGCTAATTTTTTTTTTTTTTTTTTTTATTGTGGAGAGGAGGTCTTGCTTGCCCAGTCGGGTCTCGAACCCGCGGGCTCAGGCAATCCACTCACCTCAGCCTCCCAAAGGCGCGGGATTACAGGCTGAGCCACCGAGCCCGGCTGCAATTTTCTATAGGCTAAGTAGGTAGAAAGTCTT
>CAUYQG010119403.1:0-19756 GCA_963574415.1 Tarsius wallacei | reverse complement strand
AGGGAGGGAGGGAAGAGAGGAAGGAAGGAAGGAAGGAAGGAAGGAAGGAAAGAAAAGTGGAGCCCTTTGCACAAAAGGCAGAAAAAAAGCACAATTCATGGTACTAAAATGTAAACCTCTTCCTCTTTCTTCCAGCCACTTGATTTGCCTGGCATTTTTTTATTTGCTATTTAATATTATTCTAGGTTTTAAAAAAAATTAGGCTGGGCTTGGTGGCTCAGCCTGTAATCCCAGCACTTTGGGGAGCCAGAGCAAGTGGATTGCCTGAGCCCACGGGTTTGAGACCAGCCCAGGCAACTTGGGGAGATCTTGTCTCTTCAATAAATCAAAAAATTAGCCAGGCATGGTATGCCTATTTTTCCAGCTACTTGGAAGGCTGAGACGGAAGGATCACCAGAGCCCAGGAGGTCGACACTGGGGTGGCCATGAGTGTGCCACTGCACTCCAGCCTGGGTGACAGAGTAAGACTCCAACTTAAAAAAAAAAAAATTAAAATGTTGAATGACTAGCACGCTACTGCTCCTATTCTCACTGTGTGACGCATTTCAAATGCAAATGTAAGAGCATTTATCACATATGTGATATCCCCTAAGTGACATGTATTGCATTTTGGGGCTTGGGTGTGCATCTGTGTCTTGTGATGTCCCAGAACAGGAAACGCCTCAGGACCCTGATGTGTGCGTACTTCATCCTCACTTCCTGAGACAGGACTTGACATGTGTGTACTCCATTCTCACCTGAGTCAGGACCTGACATGTGCACACTCCATCCTCACCTCATGAGTTAGGACCCAACATGTGTACACTCCATCCTTACCTCCTGAGTCAGGACCTGGCATGCACATATACTCCGTCCTCACTGCCCGAGTCAGGACCCAATGTGCACACACTCCGTCCTTACCTCCCGAGTCAGGACCTAACGTGTGAACATCCTGTCTTCACCTCCTGAGTCAGGACCCAACATGTGCACCCTCTGTCGTCACCTCTTGAGTCAGGACCCAATGTGCGTACTCTGTCCTCCCCAACCCAAGTCAGCATCTGTGACAGTGCACACTCTGCTGTCACCCTTGAGCCCCTAGGGCAGGGCCTGATGGGGAAGGCCCCACAGCTGCCTGTGTCTCCACCTTTTTCCATCCCCACACATGATGTGAGTAGGTAGTAAGTTTGCGAGTAACACGGGAAGAAAGAGGCACAGGGCTCCCTCACACTGGTGTTTCTCAGAAGCCACATCCAGGACAGATTCGAGTTCAAGTGGGGAGATCAGCCGGCACGGTCTCGCTGTGCCTCTTACCTCACATGGCCAAGACTCACTCTCACCTCTCCGCACTGACAGAACCCTGTGCTCATGGGCATGCACACATAACAGGCAGACGGGCAGCTGAACAGTGGGCACCCATGTCCCCTCTCCTCACATGTGCTCTGCATCTCATCGGACCCCTGCACCTCATGCATTCAGATGAAATGATTCAGATTTCAAGATGGCACCAACAGAGCATTCAGCCATCCCAGGGCCCTCCTGGGCATGGGCCCCAGGGAATGGACACACAGCTTCTTGGGAAAATGTGTCCCAGGTATGTGCCACGGCCCTGCCTGCATCAGCGCAGCCCACATACCTCCCACCACGCCCAGCAGCAGATCTCAGGTAATTATGCCTCTCGGGCTGGCCAGCCCCACAGGAACGTGTATTTATGAAGCTAAGAGCTCAGGTCCCACCCCGACAGGGCTACTCACACTCTTGGGACCTGCCGGAGCAGGCCTGGCCTCTGCGTCACCCCGCCCTGCCCAGCCACTGCCACTCCTTGATGGCAATGTAGTGCAGAGCTTGAACAACAAGGTGGTCCATGCCAAGTCAGCCTTAGGGAGCAGCCAGTGGAGGCCCTCGCCAGCCCAGGAGCGGAGAGGGGCGGCCCCGCCCGGGATGCGGGGAATGGGGGCAGCTGGCACATGCCGCCCAGAGACAGCGCCTCCCACCAGACGTCACATCCACTTGCAACCCACACGGCAGGGGAGTGTTTTGCTGGAGGCTGATATCTTCTGCCAAGGCTTAGGCTGACTCCGCAGAGCCCGTCGCCCCCAGGCCACTCCACAAGCCACCTCAGCGATCCCACTGCCTGCTCCAAGGACCCCCCATAGGATGAGTGGGAAAGGGCTTGCAACACCAGGAGCTGGTCTGGGGATGCCATGGTGTCGCATGAAGAGCCCTAGACCAAACACAACACTGTCTGGGCTTGGAGTCCTTGCCTGGGTCACTCAGGGAGCCGTTTGCTTTCTCAGCCGCGGTTTCCCCAGCCATGAGCTGGGAAAGTACCATGTGAGATCCAAGCAGATACCTTGCTATGTTGCAGAAGCTGGCTGTGGGGCCATGCCCATCTACCATCCAGCGGCATCTTCTAGGTCCTGTGGAGGTGAGCAGTTAGAGCCGCAGCTACCTTGGTCCCAGTGCCTGCCATGCACCACACACACCATAGTCCCTGAGCCATTCTGGTTCTTCATTCTCATCGCAGAGCAGAAGCTCTCGGACACTGGGCAAAACTGCCCCAGTTGTGCCTTCGGGGCAGGCGAGCTCATGTCCTTCCTCTCTGGGAACCTCAGTGGCTTCTTGCTGAATGGAACACGCAGCCAGGACAGGGCGCCAGGGGCTCCCTTCTGAGACCAGGGTTCTTTCCCCTCCACCAAGCAGCCAGATCAGAGGGACAGGCAGTGGCACCTTGGCTGGCTCAATGCCACCATGAGGACAGGTTGCCGGGGAAGTCTGATTGCACTCCATTCTCTCTGCCCATCTCCCACGAACTACAGAGAGCTGGGAGACTTGGACCGCGGATTTCCAGAACACTCTGCTCAGGTCCCGACAGATCAACCCTCAGTGACCCAAGCCATCACTGCCACACTTCCCCCAGGGCTCCAGGGAAGGCCCACCATGTGGGACGCTGCACCTGCTGCCACGCTTAATCCTCCCCGCACCCCATGGCTTGGTGTTTTTAGCTGTTTAATGAAAGAGGAAAGAGCTCCATTCAGAGGCCAAGAACAAGGCGGGGTGGGGGGGAGTTGGTCCTCATGGTCACGGCCTAGAGTCCTGTGCCTTTTCAGCTTCACCACACAGTTCTGGACACGCACATAGATGCACACACGTGTGTACAAGCAGACAAATGTGCACACACACATACTCACACATACTCACAAAAGTGTACACACTCATGCTGCCTTCTGTGTCCTGCTCCCAAGCATCCCCATGGTCAGTACCACCGACAGCTTGGTCCTCAAACCTTAATGCACATCAGCAGTCCCTAGAAGGCTTTCAGAATGTGAATTGCGGCCCTCACCACAAGGCCTGTGGCTCAGGAGGTCAGTCTGGGGCCTGAAACTCTGCATTTCCAACATGTTCCCTGGCACCACTGACTCTGAGACCCACTGATTCAACCATGTAAAGCCTAGAAGGCAGGAAACAGCTCACGCAGGTGTATCCGCCTGACGGAACATGCACAATCTGGAGAGCTGCGTACGAGAACATGGTCACAGTATCAAACCAGAGCACAGGCTGTACCAACCCAGGGCCAGGGCCCCTGCCCACCCTCGCCTCCCTGGGCTCTGCCTGGAGCTGTCGCCGGGCCCCCATCAGGGGCACCCAGCAGGGTTTGAACAACAGGATGCTGGGGGGGAGAGACCAGGGTGTCCCCTCCTTCCGCCTTGGGAGGGCACTTTTGGGAGCAGCTGTCACTGTTCTGGATAGCCCCAACAGTGACCCCACCTGCTCTCTCTCCAGCCTGAGGGCAGCAGCAGCTCCCCTGCTAAGCCCCTGTGGCCTCGCCTCCCTGTGGCTAGCTCTGCATCCCATGAGGCCAAGACCATGCAAAGCTGCCCTTTGGAAGATGCTGAATGTGGTCTCTCCTTCCTGGTGAAATGCTGAAGGTCACTCTAGTGACCGCTATGTAGAAATGCCCAGGCATAAGGACAGTTCTAGAAGGTACTACAAAGAAATTACGTGGGGAAACGATGTCTTCTTCCCCAAAAATGTAAGAAGAGTGTCCGTTATGTGTGACTCATTATCAACAATAAGACGGATACCGAGTATGCACAGGCTAAGAGGAAACACATGTACACCTCCCAGAAGAAGGTGGCAGCAGAGCTCCTGGACTCTGCTTCTGAAAACACCTTGTTTTGGAGAAACCATGGCCACAGCCACAATGACACACCAGTTCCCCCTGAAAGTCCCGGGCGGTTATCTGGGGGTCAGTGACTCACTGGTTGAAGAGGTCACATAACGTGTCACCACAAGGCCAGATCCTCTGCCACAGGGGAAGGGCAGGCTGCTGGCAGCACCCCAAACCCCCTCCAGCCACTGTGACGGCCAAGGCAGGCCCTGGCTCTCCTGCCAGTCTTGGCCTGGAGACCATCCAAGAAACCCCACAGAGGGAACGGGAGACCAGTGTCCACCGGGGGAGCAGGAAGGGCACACAAGGATATTCAGAGGCTTGAGGACCTGGCCCAGTCACAGCCATGGCACCACACGACCAGTTGTGCCCCAGGTGCAGGAAAGGAGGAGGGAGTATCTTCTTTTTCCACCATTTTGAGGGCTTTTCTCTCCCAAGGGCACAATTACAATCAAGCAGCAGGTGTGACGAAGCAGTGAGCCACACCAGGTCTCTGCATGGTCCTCCTGCAACCTCAAGTCACCTCCACCTCCACAGAGCTCTGAACTGGACCTAGGGAAGGTCCCCGCAGGGAGGCAGACACTGGGCCTCGGGCAAAGCCCAGGGTGGCAGTCTGCAGAGGGTGTTCAGCTGGCACACTGCACAGAGGAGGCAGGAGGCCACCGTGACTGTGGGTTACATCCAACACCAAGCCAAGGCTGACTTAGAGCCAGCATGTGGGGGAGGGGGCACAGTAGGAGCGAGGAGGCTGAAAGGAACGTGAGGCTGCCTTCCACACCCAGGAACAGCCCACATCCCAGCCCACACGGCACACATGGACACCAGGACATCTACATCAGGCCCTGAGAGGAGCGTCCAGTTCAGCCTGCCTGGTCCTCCCACTCCAGAAGTGGCCATCATGCCAGTTTGGCTGGCTCTGCCTCCCAGGACACTCCCCAGTCCAAGGAAACAGCTGCCAGCCAGGCTGTGAGCAAGCAGAAGGTGCCTGGGCTCCCGCAAAGCACAAGCAAATGCACAAACCCTGACTTGGGGTCAAACCTCCTCCCTGCTCAGCTCTGCACCCATCCACTGGATGACCTTGGGCAAGTCGCTATGCAGCTCAGGGTCTCAGTTTCCCTGTCTGCCAAAGATGGGATTGAACGAGATGGTCTATCAAAACACTTCTGAACAGGGCCACAACTCTGTAGCAGGGGCCTCGTGGTAGGGAGTAAGTCACAGCTTTGAAGGAGCTGTGGGTGACCCTAGGGTGAGGTCAGAGAGCAAAAGGAATACTCTCAAGAGCCCACAAGCCAAGGAGCAGCACAGCCCAACCCTGACCCCTACTCCTCCCGCTTCTCCAAGGGGCACCACGATCCCAAAAGCTGTGTTCTTCCCAGACCCTGTTGGTCCTGTGGGACAGCAGGGCCCCTCCCTGAGCTGGGTGACACTCCCACTGCCTGGGGCTGCCCCATGGCACACCGGCCATACCCCCACGCAGTCAGGGCACACAGATCAGGCCTCTGAAGGGGACTTCAGGAAGCAGGAGCCTGAGTGGCTTCGGGCTGAGGACAGCAAGCCCCGATGCCACCGCTGGTTGCTGCTCACATCACAGACCGCTCCAGGTGACTTTCACGCCCTGCCCAGCTGGTGCCACCCACTTACATGCCATGTGCCCAGGCCAAGGCCCTCACCTTTCCCAGGCCCTGCCGGCCCCTCTAGATCAGCGCTTCCAGGGACCATCACAGAGATGAAACGGAGCCACATGTGGGAACAGTCAAGTGTGGCGCCCAAAGACGGGTGGTGTTTTCCTGTCCCAGGTCAGCGACCGAGCAGGCCATCATTGGCTTCTGAAGGACACAGAGAGAACATGTGCCCCATACCCGCCAGTGTGCCTGTTTCTGAGGCCATGTGGTAGAGACAGGAGTTCTCAGAGAGAGGGGGAGGGCCTTGGCCCTGCTCTGGCAATGATGGCACACTGTCCCTGGTCACCTAGAAGATAGGGACAAGACCCCTTGCCCTGACACCACCCAGGGCCACTATAAAGACAAAGCTACAGGAAGGCTCACACCCCATGATGCACACACCTCACTCCTGGGAGCGGAAGGTGACACTCATGGGGCGTGGGGCGTGACTTGGTCTCCTGCCACTCACAAAGTCACCAAGAGGCTCCAGGGGAAAGAAAAGGGGAAGACAGCCAGGCGGCAAGCACACGTGGCAGGAGAGCAGGTGGGGGTCTCGACTTTTGGAGCACCCCTCTCTGCCCCCTGAGGTCCCCCAGCCTGGTATCTTCAGGGTTCACAGCCCAAGGTGGCCACCTTCCCCCAGAAGCCACTGCTCAAGAGAAGAGTGCTGGGCCCTCAGGCTGCTGGCTCTGCGGGTTGCTCTGCTGGGGTTTCCTGGGGACCCTGGGGTCACGGTGTGGAGGATTTGGCCCTTGGGGCTCCCTGGGCTCTCTGGATGAAGGAAGGTCATCCGACAAAGCTCCTGGGTCAGCCTGGCCTGCAAGTCCCCAGTGTCCTCTTTGGAAATGGCCTTCCTACGCACTGAATCAGAAGCTGCGGGACGGACAGCACTACATGGCTCATCCCTGCCTCCTGTCGCCTAGGCCCTGGCGCTCTGTAGCCTGTGCAGTTTCCCCCAGGCTATTCTCACCCACCGGCTCTCCACGTCTTCACACGGGCCAATGAGCTCGACCCAATGTGGGTTGGACCCAACCCCCCACATTTACAGTGGGCTTCCTCAACCCATCTCCCATCTGTTTCTACAGTGTGCTTTCTGGGTCCGGCCCCCACCTGCTTCTACAGTGGACTTCCCGGGCCCCACCACCCCAGCCCCCTTCTACAGTGGGGTTCCCAAGACCTACCTCCACACCTGTTTCTACAGTGGGCTTCCCGGGCCCAGCACCCCACTTGCTTCTACAGTGGGCTTCCTGGGCCCCATCCCCTTCTACAGTGGACTTCCTGGACCGCACCTCCATACCCCCTATTCTACAGTGGGCTTCCTGGATCCTGCTTCCCTCCTGCTTCTACGGTGGACTTCGTGGACCACACTCCCTTTCTGCAGTGGGCTTCCTGGGCCCACCTCCCACCTGCTTCTACTGTGGGCTTCCTGGGCCCTACCCCTACACCCCTCTTCTACAGTGGGCTTCCTGGGCCCCATCCCTGCATCCCCATTCTACAGTGGGCTTGTGAGTCCCGCCCCTGCCTGCTGCTACAGTGGGCTTCCTGGGTCCCACTCCCCCTTTCTGCTTCTACAGTGGGCTTGCCAGAACCTGCTCCCCCTCTTTCTCCTCCACCCAATAAGCAAGGCCAAGATGAAAGAACAGTGAGATGGGCCAAGTCTATCAGGAAGGCATCCAGCGCCCTCACATGCACCCATCCTCTAGGCCGTGTCTCTAGGAGAACCACCCAGGTGGGGCTCGAGGCATCAACAGGGGAAATGGGGAACTGGGTCAATCGACCCAGACCCGAATCATACCTGCCAGACTCTGTGGTCATGGTGAGGGTGGGGGCCCCTGCAATGCTCCCCCCTGACCCTAGTTCATGGTTCCCTCTCAGTCTCCCAGAAGAGCTGTCAATCAGCCAGGCCTTCCACTCCTGGCACAGGATCCAGTCATGGCTTCCAGAGGGCCTGACTCCCTCCGCCCGTTCTGGCTGGGCTGGCTTCACAGCTAAAACCATTTCAAAGCACACAGACCATAAACACAAAATTAAAAGGTAACGTAAAAAGAGAGAAGATGTTTACTGGAAACTCAAGGTCTGCTGCCCAGAAGACGTCAGCCTTTTTTAAACACACGCCAACACCCAGGCCACATATGCCTCTGCCCCTTCAGAAGTGTGCACTGTGTTATCTAGGCTTCCTTATCTGCCGGGATGGCAGCTTGTGACTGTGAGACCCAGACTCATCACCCACTGGGGGACGAAAGCCCAGGCCATAGTCAGTGCCAACCAGAGCCAGTCCTGCACCCTGACGACCACACCACTTGCTCACAGGACAGACCCAGATCCCCCCCACCCCTACTTGGGATGCAGCCATGCCAAAGGTGCCAGGTGCCAGCAGAAGCCAGAATCATCATGTTCCATGGCTGGGACCGGAGAGAAAAAACGTTCCAACGAAGCCCTGCGAGACTCCAGTGGGAGGTGGAAGTCATCAAAGCAGGGCTCGGCAAGGAGCACCCCTCCTCCTTGCAGGAAAAAAGGAAAAAAAGTGAGAGGAAAATATATTCCTGGAAACAGGGATCTTCAGGGAAGCAAGAACATGAAATTATGCTTGATGCTCCCCAAAGAAGCAGGCATCATGAGGAGAAGAAGAGCTGCAGGACTTGCTGACAGCTGCATCTCACTCCTGCCCACTCAGGCCCTCGTTCCATGGTGCACGTGGCCCAGTCCTCTCTCAAGGGCTCCTCCCAGTGCTCACGCATGTCCACACGCTGTGATCACTCTTGTCCGACACCTGTGCATCCACGTCCCCAGCGAGACGCTGCTCACTGAAAGCAGGGACATAGTCCCACTTCTCTGCATGCCTTGCTCAGCCTCAGAAACACTTGTTTACTGGCTGCTTCCTCGCCCATCTGAGTAACAGCAGCCTAAGCAAGCATGCATCTTCACCTGTGCCTTGTCTACACCTGCACCTCATCTACGTTGGTGCCTTGTCACCTTAGACACCTCTCACCATACCCCTCATCTGGGAAATTGCTCGAGGCCAATCAGGACAGACATATTCTTCCCCCCTCACTCCCAACCTCACACCTCTGCCCTCCTACCAGGGACATGAGCCCATTCCCTTGCCTGTATGAGACAGTCCAACTGCCCTGTCCCAGTCTGCCCTGTCCCACGCACATCTTCATCCGGACAGTCGTGCCCATCAGACCTCTCAGGTTGTCAGAAGTGAGTCCCTGCAGGAGCCACGAGCCACCAGCCCGGAGGAAGGGTTTAGATGCTACTGCGACTGATGAGGCAGCAGATTGCTCTTACCCCCAAGTCAGATACTCTCGTCAGGCATCAGGGCATGACACACCCCCAGCCCCCTTGAAGGCCCGAGAGTCCACTGGGTGATGCCTAGGGTCTGTTGCCGAGGCATGTGGTATTGGCGGGGGCCTCTCGGCTTCATGGAGAAGCACGGGTGTGTGTCACAGCCAGTTTAACCCACTCCTGCCCCATCCCCACTGGGCACTAACTTTCCTGAGAGAAATAACCACCTACAGAAGTTACGCTGCTTCAAAGCCCCCAAGAAAGCACTGGCCCGGGGAGAGGAGGAGGCCTAGCCTCAGGGCCTAGCTCACAGTGCCCAGCTCAAGTAAGCACACAGCCAAGCCAAGGGCCCCTTCCTGCCTGTGTGAACTTCTCATGTTTACGTTTTTAACCAGCCACGATCACTTTCCACCCAGAACAGATGCCTGCAGTACGGACCCACAGTTCCACAAAAGCAGCCATGCTGTGAACCTCAATCCTAGACACAGTCCAGAAAATCCTGAGAAACTCTCAAAATATGGACTTCCCAGCCCAGCCTGTGGAGATTCTGGATTCACTGGTCAAGGGGTAGTCTGAGCATCTGAGTTCTCATAAGCAGCGGGGTTGAGAACCTTCTATGGCAGCTCCAACAGCCAACAAAACAACTGCAAATCATGAGGAACCCGGAATCCTGCTGCCACGGTTTACCTCGAGCCCCAGACCTCTTTCTGTCCTGTCTTCAACTGTGGGCCCCCATCCCTACCCTGCAGAGTGACTGCACAGTGATTCTGAAACTACTCAAATGAGTGGCCAAGTCATTTCTTTGAATGCAAGCACAGGAGTTAGAATTTTATGGTGGGAGAAACTTTAAAATCCTGCTAAGCCCACGCCTTCAGTTTGCAAGAGAGGAAACCAGGGGCCAGGGCAGCAAAGTGACTCACCCAAGGTTATGAAGTGGGTTCACGGGGTGCCAGGATCTCCTGTCTCTGACACTCTCCCCACTAAGGCAACAGACATTGAAGAAAAGCAGTGTCTGAGGATGGGTCCTGGCCTCCTTGTCTGTGTGCTTTGAGAGGTCATCCTCTGACTACTTCATCTCCAAAGGTTCAGCCTCCCCACTGGCCTTAAAACAATGGAGGCCAAGCCAGGCTCGGTGGCTCAGTCTGTAATCCCATGCTTTGGGAGGCTGAGGTGAGTGAATGGCCTGAGTCGCGGGTTCGAGACCTGCCTGGGCAACGTGGCGAGACCTCATCTCTACAATAAATCAAAAATTAGCCAGGTATGGTAGCGCGTGCCTATAGTTCCAGTTACTTGGAAGGCTGAGGTGGAAGGATCGCCAGAGCCCGGTAGGTCGAGGCTGTCGTGGCCGGGAGCGGCCACTGCACTCCATTCTGGGTGACAGTGAGACTCCAACTCAAAAACAACAACAACAACAACAACAACAAAACAATGAAGGCCAAAGATGGTACCTCCCTTTAAAGATCCCCAAGCATGCTGGTCAAAGCGTAATCCTCAAAGAACATCCCTGCTGGCTGGTAGAGGCTTGAGGGAGAAGCCCTGGCAAGAGAACCTCCCGGTTTTGAAACAGCCCTCTGTAGAGTCGAGGGTCTGTGCACCAAGGCCAGAGTTGGTCCTGGCCCTGGTAGATGAAGGGAGCTGACTGTTGGGTTCAAAATCAACTCGCGAACATGTACTCTTTCCTTCCTGCATGCATATGGCCTCATGGCTGGAATGCAGCTGGGCCTGAACACTTGAAACCTGGGCTTCAGGCTGAATGAGCATTCCTCCTCACCTGCGGACTGCTTTCCCCATGACCCGAGAACATTCAGGTGAGGTCTTCTGTCCCCAGGGGATGTGATGCCTACAAGGGCAGGGGTCTCTCCTGGACCACAGTGTCTGGAGGCTCCTGCACCACCAAGAGATGCTCAGTAAGTAGCTGAGGAATTAGATTATGATGAGAATGCAATTAAGTGAGGTCATTAAGGAACGGGCCACATCTGAAGGCTGAGCCTCTGATGAAAACTTAGGTGTGTTCCCAGGAAGATACGTGCATCAAGAAAACAGCTCCTTGAGCCCAGTAGTTTGAGACTAGCCTAGGCCACACAGCGAGACTTTGTTTCTACAAAAAGTAAAAAAATTAGCCAGGGGTGGGGAGTGGGGTGAGGGGGTAGGCACAATGGCTCACACCTGTGATCCCAGCACCTGGAGAGACCGAGGTGGGAGGCTTGCTTGAGTCTAGGAGTTTGAGATCATAGTAAGACCTTGCCTCTATTTAAAAAATAAAAATTATACAGGTGTAGTGGTGCATATCTATAGTCCCTGCTACTTGGGAGGTTGAGGTGGAAGGATTGCCTGAGTCCAGGACTTTGAGGCTGCAGCGAGCTGTGATTGTGGCACTGTACCCCAGCCTGGGCTGACAGAGTAAGACCCTGACTCAAAAAAAAAATTAGCCTGGCATGGTGGTGCATGCCTGTCGTCCTAGCCACTAGAGATGCTGAGGCAGGAAGATTGCCTGAACCCAGGAGGTTGAGTCTGCATTGAGCCATGATTGTACCACTGCACTCCAGACTGGGCAACAGAATAAGACTCTGTCTTGAAATGAGAGAGAGAGAGACAGACAGACAGACAGACAGGGAGAGAGAGAGACAGAGACAGAGAGACAGAGACACCGAGTAAGACAGAGAGACAGACACACATACACATAAACAGAGAGATACACAGACACACACACATACACACACACACAGGGAATACAGCCAAAGGCAAAAAGCCCCAGCAGAACGTCCAGAGGGTCATGAAACATTAGAGCTGACATATGGACGTTGAGGTTTCCTCTCGGAGCTTGCCACTTTGCAGATAAGAAGACCAAAATCCAGGAAGTCAAAGTGACATCCCTGAAGTCATAAAGCCTTTTCCCAGCACAACTAGCCAAGGGGCTCTGGCCTTGCCTGGTGAGCAGGACACTGAAGTGATCAATCCTTGCATCTCCTGTACTTATGTACTTGCTGACTCGACCCCAATGGAGCCTGGGGGCTCCAGGAATGATGAAGAGGGACCACCAAGAGATTGTGGGAAGAGAAGCAGGAAGAAACGGCCCAAAGTCACATTCAGGGGTTGCAGGATGTTCAGGGTCTCATCCAGAGAGTGGCTGTGCTGAGGATCCAACTCTGGAGAGCTTCGGGCCTGAAGGCTGCCCCACAATGGCCCGGATGAACCCCAAGGGGAGCAGAGGTGTGAGCTGCAAGTCTAACTCAGCCCCACCAGGCAGATCGACGGCCAGCCAATGGCACAATGGCATCATCACCGCAGTCAAAGTAGATTGCAAAAAGTAAAAAAAAAAAAAAAACACACACCAGACCCAGAGAGGACACGCGTGATGCTCCCTGGATGGAAGCTGCCCCACACCATTGCTTCATCCTCATCTAGCAGTCACTGTGTCCCACAGGGGCCCCATGAAGGCGGCCATGCAGCCTGCAGGCAAGAGAGACATATGACCACACTTCCCTCGTGTAAACAGGCAGTGGTAAACATCTGAGACCGTGGGTTCACAGCTGCGGTTCCACAAAGGGCGGGGGCACCTCGGAGAGGCTGTCAGGACCTCCAACTCCCCACACGCGGACACCCCCTGTGAGTGGTGACCTTGTACTGCTAACTTCAGAACTGAAGCTGGTCAGATAGTACCAACCTCACATGGGCAACCTAATGCAGTTTCACACCCAGGTCCACCTGATCACGGCTTCTGGAAACTTCAGAATGTTCAGGAAAGTGGCTGCTGTGCTTCCGGGTCCACACTCCCAGGTGTCCCTCGTGGGACCCAAGGGTGGGGCATCTCCAGGTGTCCACTGACGTGAAACCCATCCCATACCAGCCCCACCTCCTGGGTCGGTAGTGGTGACAGATCCTTTTTTAAAAGAATTTAAGCAAAAATTGCAAGTCAGCCGGGCTCGGTGGCTCAGCCTGTAATCCTGAGCCTTTGGGAGACTGAGGTGAGTGGATTGCCTGAGCCTGCGGGTTCGAGACCCGCCTGGGCAAGTGAGACCTCATCTCTACAATAAATCAAAAAATCAGCCGGGCGTGGTAGCGCACGCCTGTAGTTCCAGCTACTTGGAAGGCTGAGGCGGAAGGACCACCGGAGCCCAGCAGGTCGAGGCTGCGGTGGCCGGGAGCGGTCGCTGCACTCCAGTCTGGGTGACAAAGTGAGACTCTAACTCAAAAAAAAAAAAAAAAAAAGAAAGAAACCCATCAGCAACAGTGTACCAGCTAGAACTGTTGCAAGATGCTGCGTTTGGCTTCAGTAAATTTTTTTTTTAGGTTATTTCAATGTTTTGGCCATTTTATGGTGTGTGATTTACATGAACAACCTGTGCACACTGTGCTGACTGTTCAGCAGTTTTTGACCAAAAATGGCATGACCCCCATGCCCCACTCCCTATTCACCCAATCTTGTCCCAAATAACTTTTTTTTTTTTTTTTGCTTCTCCTGATGAAAAAAAAAATCCTTAAAGGGAAATGCTTTGCCAACGTGGAAGAGGTGAAACCAAAAAGGGCAGAAGCACTAAAATCATCAAAATTGATGAGTTGAAAAACTGTTTTTCAACAGTAGAAAAGTCTTGATAGATATATTGCATCCGATGTAGAATTCTTTGAAGGTAACTGAAGTTTAAGCATGCAAGAGTAAATATACAATTCCTTATCCATAAATTCTAGATTTTGGGGGTCTCCCTTTGTGTTCATTTTCTTAGGTCCACAATCTGGCATTGACTTTGGTGAACCTAATGGCCAGATAGACTGCTCTTTGCACAATGACTTTGAAATTTTTGAAAGAAATGCTGTGTGCAATCTCTCCGTAGGAAAATATCATCAGCAACAGTCTTGGCTCCTTGACATTGTACACAGGGACTTCCAGAAGCCTCTGGGCAGCATGGCTCAGTTTTCATGTTGCTTCTACAACCAGTGTTGGACATCAAAATCTGACTGTTGCATCTCATACTCATCCTGCCACCAGTGTCTCTAGATTTCTTCCTTAGAGACTTAATTTTGACTTAGGTTGTGAACTATGATCAGCTAAAAGGATGAACAGCCATTTAAACCTACCTTAAGTTTTGTCATACTTTGCTAGTTGTCTATCCCAATCCCCACTTCTTTATCATTAACCAAGGACAGAACCAATTTTCTGGAAGTTGTTATTAATAATTGCTTTGCGTCTCCCAAGTATGTCTATTCTAGGCCTTTGTTTCTAGCCTATACAGGACCAAGCCGACCTAATTGTAATCAGCCTTTTGTGACTGCCCACCTACCCACCAGAGGCTGAAGGCCCTGAAGTCATAGGACTGGTTCCCCTGACAATGCAAGGACACAGGACTGGTGTTACCAATACCTAGAAATACAGCTGCTGGAAAGTTTTCTTTACCCTGTCTCCTTGATTAAAACTTTAAAAGCCTTTCTTCCTCTTAGCGTTGGCCCTGCTCTCCCTTGAGTGGAAATAAACTCTTTTGCTTTGCCTTTGCAAATATTTGCTTTATTGCCGTGGCACAACCCACCTTGCCTCAGTTTACCCTAACACCAGCTGAATGTCTTGTTTCTCTTTTTGTAATCTTACATTTCATGAGGAGTCTGAGAATGTCCATGAAGCCAGTCAGAAGATGCTGCTATGTCAGGAGGCAGTAGTGAGGAAGAAAAGGGGAAATAAAAACTGCAGGAGTGGAGGGACACAACTGTTGTGTTTGTTTTTAAATTAACGTCTTCTTTATTGAAATACATTTCACATGTCATAAAACTTACTCTTTTAAAGTGTACAGTTCAGTGAGTTTTAATATATTCACAGAATTGTGCAACCATCACCACAATCTGATTTTACAACATTTCCAACTGCCTTTTGATGAATCCTCCTTTTTTTATTTTTTTAAA
Source organism: Tarsius wallacei (assembly GCA_963574415.1). Lineage (NCBI taxonomy): Eukaryota > Metazoa > Chordata > Mammalia > Primates > Tarsiidae > Tarsius > Tarsius wallacei. Next base: position 4,774 of record CAUYQG010119403.1, on the reverse strand, counting down.
TTGTTTTGTAGAGACAGGTTCTTACTATGTGGCTGAGAATGGACTTGAACTCTTAGCCTCAAGCAATTCTCCTGTCTCAGCCTCTCAAAGCACTGGGCTTACAAGAATAAGCCACTGCTCCCAGTTTAATGAATGCTTTTGATCACAAATGGAATTGGGAGAGTATCCAATGTATGCCTAATCCCAATATAGGTGATATAACTTAAAGTGTGAATTATCATTAATATAAACATATATGAAAGCAGCAATTTATACACTAGTACTAGATTATGTTCCTTTTGATTTGTATTAAAGTGGCACACCATTCTTTTTTATACCTGAAAATTTTAATTATGCAGTTCTGATACATTCAGATATCTCAGTGTGAGTAATTAAACCACAAAAAGATGAACTTAATGTGGAAGCTAAATATAGCAGCTGAATATTGGATTTTTGCTAGGTGCCACCCACATAATTTTATATTGATCAGGAAAAAAAGATGTATTGATGAGCTCATCTTTTTTCTGGCTATCATTCAAAATTGCCTTGTGCACTATTTTTCCTAATAAGTGTCTTATTTTACTTATATATTAAGAATTCAAGTTTTGATCCCCAGCTTAAAGCTTCAAAGTTTTTATGGTTGCTAGGGAACTAACAAATACAATTCTTCAAGCTATTATAATAGAAGGGTGTAATTATATACTTGTTTCCAGGGGGAAAAAAGATATCCAAAGATTATTTTTCCTAAAGTGAGATTAACTAATGAAATAATTTTTATGTGAGAAATAAATAAAATTAAACAAAGAAATAGCAGTGAGTATGATAATCATCATCTGAACTTCCTATTGCTTTTCCCTACCAGGCACCTCCTCAAATCTACTCTTAGTGATTAGACAATCTTGATTTGGCCCCCAGTGCAAAACACAGTCTACTGTTTCTGCCTTCAGTAGTATTTCACTTAGCTCTATTCCAAAATTAGAAACAAGAAGCTCATTAAAGTGGGTTATGAAATTTACTCCTGATAGATTCTCAAATTTGTTATTAATATTTCATTATTGTGATTGCTGATGGTCTCAGGTTCAGGGGGAAGCTTTGCTAGGATAATCAATCTTTTGTCTTTATGAGAAACATTATTCATAAACTTATGTAAAAGGTCTGCTCTTTCATTATAGTATAACCAGCTAACAATCTATCTGTGTGTGCCCATCTGACCTTGCAATTACTGGCTTATCTCTATGATGCATTGTGATAGAGTTATTAATTCCACTTCCTTAAGACTTTTATTCTTTTGCTCTGCAGGTCAGCCAAGGAGAATGATAGAGATCCCATTAATAACAATTATCAGCAACTCAGAAGGCATATGGAAAACATTCTTTCAAAAGATGAGAGTTTGCTCCTGAAGAGAAGTAAATGTAGATGCCTCAAATTTCAGGAAAAATCTCTCTCTAACTCAGGAACATCAACACGATGGTAGCAATTACTGGCTGAGAAAATGAGAGGGAGAAAATTCAATAGCATAGGAGGCTCTTAGCTGTTAATGGACTGATTTGTTTCTCATAAGCCTTCTGGCAAAATCCCCCCAACTATTACCTTTGCCCCATTCATAATGGCCTGCTTATTGTGTGATTTACCACTGTTAGTCTGCTAGTAAAAGAGAAGAAAAGCATATCTCCAGAATGCTCCAAAGTGTCAGCCTTACAAACACTAATGTCCCCTGTTCCAACAGTGCTAGAACCACATCCATGCAACTTTATTTAGTCTATTTGTCTCAATAAAAATGCTCTTAGAATTCCTCATGTTTCAAGGAAGTAGTGAATTCACAACATTATCGCATCAGATTCTTGAAAAGGACTCATAAAAGATCATCTTGTTTAGTATACTGCTTGAAGGCAGGGTGTTGAAATCATTTTGAGTTAATTATGCCCATGTTCTCTTACATCTCCTTGGACAGGAAGAATGGTGACAGTAGAAGTAATCCTGCAGAAAGTAATGAAGGATCACACCAAGGATTCTGGATTTTCCTTTTTTTCCCTCAATTTATTCCTGCTACCATCCTGGACCAGGCTCTGTTTGCCTCATGACAAAATTATTGCAAGAATTCTCTTAGTGACTTCACCTATTCTGGTAAGCATCACCACTAGCAGAATTAACAGTACCGCAGGCTATTTCATCTTGTCACAATTTAGTAATCTAAATCAACCCCCTTTCTGGTTCCTAGTATATATTTTTTTTCAAAAGCAAGTGTGTATTAAACATCTACTATTACCAAGCACCTTTCTAGGTACTAAGGATAGCATAGAGAACAAAGCAAACAAAAACACTGACTGTATTAGAGCTCATATTTTAATTAAGAGAATAATATAATAAACAAAATAAACAAGTAAATATATGCTATGTCAGGTGCTGGCCCAGGCTATGGATGAGAATGACATAAAGAAGCAAGATGACAATTGCAGGCAACCTCCTCAGGTCTCCTCCCACTGTGGGAGCTTTTCTGTCCTCTTAATAAATCCTGCTTTCTCACTAAAAAAAACAAATTGCTAGGGCGGAGGTGATGGGGAAAGAGAGAAACAGTTATAATTATCTCACATTTTCTTATAATTTTTTTATCTCTCTTCCAAAATTTGCCTTTACTAACAAGTTATGTGTGTTTACCTATATGCTTATTGAAGAAAATTGGGCAGGACATATAGTAGATAAATAAATACATTTGTTCTAGCATAATAATTTATAAATTCCACTACCTGGTTTTCAGGGTACTCTGTGATGATTCATTTTAGGTGTCAATTTAACTGGACTAACAAATACCCAGACAGCTGGTAAAGCATTATTTCTGGGTATGCCTATGAGGTTGTTTCTGGAAGAGATCAGCATTTGAATCAGTGGACTAAGGAAGAACCACCCTTATCCAGTGTGTGTGTGGGTACAATCTAATCAGCTGAAAGCCCAGATAGAACAAAAGGCAAAGGAAAGGTAAATTTGCATGCACTCTCTCTCTCTCTCTTCTGGAGCTGAGACACACTTCTTCTCTTGACCTTGGATACCACAAACCCAGATTTCCTGGCCTTTGAACTCTAGGACTTATAGCAGTATTCTCAGGTCTTAGGTCTCAGACTGACAGTTACAGCATCAGCTTTCCTGGTTCTGAGGCCTTTAGACTTGGACTGAATGACCCTGCCAGCTTCCCTGGTCCTCCAGCTTGCAGCCAGCTTATCATGATATCATGGGACACTCTAGCTTCTAGATAGATAGATGATAGATAGATAGACAGACAGACAGACAGATAGATAGATATTCTGACATTTATTTATTTATTTGTTTGTTTATTTATTTTGGAGAACTCTAAGATCTTTCATATTTTGATCAAAATATATCTTTCAAAATTTCAGTGTCCCATCACAGATTTAAAAGACTATTTAAATCTATTACATCACCTTTGCTGTTGGGCCTTGGCCAATTTGGCATAAGCTTATCTCTTCAAATTCCCTAACATTTTTCCCCTATGTTAATAACACAGAAAGAGTCCAGTGTATTCTGTTATTTTATGTGAAGGTGCTCCAGATAAAGACCTACCCATAAGGCTCTGAATGTTGGAGGCGGAATGGAGAAGAACCCCATCCCTGCTATAAGAATAGTATGACAGGATAAGACTTATGTTGAATAGAAGTGGCTGGGAAATCTACAAGTTATTAGCCCAACATCAACAACTAGTAAGGGGTGCAGGCACATCCAATTCCATACAGGAGTGCCAGCATGCATTGGCTATAAGAGAACAGTGGAAAGAATAATCATTTGAAACATTTCACTTTATGCAACCTCTCACTAGATTGTACCAAATTTGGACCCAAATCATCATATACTAGGCATGTTTCTTGCTTTCTGTAGAGCTGAGAATGTATCAAGTTAAGATTAGAAGAAAACACAGATATCTGAGAACTACTGAGAATTCAGTCAGCCTTCAACTAGAAGCACACTAATAAAAAGGGCAATAGCAAAGAGAAAAGGTACACTTATGAACTGTTTTCTTCTCTGTAATCTGTGCCCCACAAAGGATAGGTTGCCAAAGAGCCCAGAGAGGAAAAAGAACTTCTCATAAACAAAATATCACAACTTGTATGAGGAAGAAGAGGTAGAACCTGAATTACCAATTTCAGGACTACTAATTCAGGTAGGGGAAAAGATTTCACTAATACTTCAAGCCTAGGAAAAAAAGTATACACACACACACACACACACACACACACACATTCAAGGGGGAAACCCCCCCGAAAAACCAGGAATTATCTTTTAGCGGGTGGATCCCTTGTAGTACAGGTTTCCCACACTAGGTAAGTGTTCTGTAAACTCATCAGTATCACTGTACCAGCTAAAGACTGCCTCAGTGAACTTTTTGAGATTCTTTCAATGCATTTGCCCATTTCATGATGAGTGATTTACATGTGCATCTACCCACACCATGCTGAGTAATCAGCATTTTTTGACCAAAACAGCATGACCCCCATGCCCTACCCTTCTTATTCACCTGATCTCATGCCAAGTGACTTTTTTTTTTTTTCTTTTTTGAGTTGGAGTCTCACTCTGTCGCCCAGACTGGAGTGCAGTGGCTGCTCCCAGCCACCGCAGCCTTGACCTGCTGGGCTCCGGTGATCCTTCCGCCTCAGCCTTCCAAGTAGCTGAAACTACAGGCATGCGCTACCACGCCCGGCTAATTTTTGATTTATTGTAGAGATGAGGTCTCGCCAAGTTGCCCAGGCGGGTCTCGAACCCGCGGGCTCAGGCAATCCACTCACCTCAG